>JASAOB010002680.1:0-38793 GCA_030849825.1 Herpetomonas tarakana | reverse complement strand
TGTTGTGGTTGTTGGTATTCATGTTGTTGTTGTTGCTGTGAGAGAGCTCTCTTTTTTTCACGACGTCCTACGCGATTGGTAGAGGGGTGTTTCTTGTGGGAAGGGCTTGTGGTTTGTGCCCACCCGGGAGGCACAGTAAAAGAAAAGAAGGAACAAGAGTAGATGCGAGAAGCCTAAGGGACGGAGTTGCCGAAGAACGGTGGAGGAACATGAGTGGGTGGGGGAGACGGGGACCGACGGCCCGCCCCCGCGCCTCTTCTTCTCTTCTCCACCAGACGTGTGTGTGTGTGCGAACGTAGGGGGTGCGTGTATGGGTGGATATGTGTCAGTGTGTGACAGAATCCCCCCCTCAACACAGCCCACTTGGGCAGACACGCAGCGGAGGGAGGGAGCAGGGAAAGACATCCCCACCCCCTCATGTCATCCTCTCTCGCCTCCTTCTTCTGTTGTTTGTGCGTATCTCGCTTCTGCCTTTCTCCTCTTCTTCTGTTTCGTCTTTTTTTTTTTGTTGTTGTTGTTGATGATGGGAAGGAATACGCTCGGCAAGAAGGAGAGCACCAATTAGGAAATGCCAGTCGGGCAGGACGTGAAGCGCACATCCCATCCCCACCACAACGGTGAGGCGGGAAGGGGCAGGGGTATGCACGTGTGTGTGTGTGTGTGCGTGTGTGTGTCAGTGTGTGCGGTAGAGTTCCACTCCTCCCTTTGAGCTGTATCAACACAGAGACGAGCGTTGCTTTCTGTTGACTTGATTTTGAGTGTTGTGTGCTCGTCTTATTCGCCGTGTGTGTGTGTGCGTGTGAGTGTGCGTGTATATGCCGCCACCACCCCACACCAACAGAAAGAGGAGGAGGAGGTCGGGTGTGGAGTGTGGGCGGCTGTGCACAGCGCGGGTTGGGACTCCATCTCAGAGGTGTTCGCGAGGGAGAAAGGAAGGCGAGAAGGGGGTGGGTAGGAAAATGTGCCATATGAGCAGAATAATATGCCGTGTATGTTAGTGCAGTATGAAATACAAGCAGCAGAGCAACAAGTGGTGGCACCGAAAGCAAAAGCGAAGCAAAAAAAAAAAAAAAGGAGAGGCATATATATATATAGAGAGAGAGAGCACATTAGCGGTCTGTCGGCTATATGCAGCAATGACCAACAACTATCACCACCACAAAAGTCATGGAAGGCAGTGGGGAGGATAACGGTTGCGCCGGGGGGGGGGGGGGATGCATCTTGACACGCCTTTCATCGCACCCCCCCCCCCAGCTCCCTCTGCCCTCGTTCTCCTCTTTGCTCTCTGTCTCCTGCTGACACACACACACACACTACATGAAGAGATCCGCGAAGGGATCCTTCTTCTTCGCTGACACCGCTGTCGCTGGTGGGGCACCGCTGCTGACAGTATTGCTTTGCTGCGATGGGGTGGCTTGCTGTCCCGGCCCAGGGGCGATGAAGTTCATGTTCGCCTGACCCTGGCTCCAGTCTTGCTGCTGCTGCTGCGGCGGGTAGCCCGTGTTCCACTGCTGTTGGGGCTGCTGGGCTGGCATACCCTGCGGCATGCCGGAACCCCACCCACCACCACCACCACCCATCCCGCCAAAGGCATTGTCGTTACTGTAGTTGTTGCCGTTGAAACCGCCGCCGCCAGCGCTGCTGTTGTTTTGTGCGGGCTGCATGCCGTAGTTCATGTTGCTGGCGTTCCACGGCTGCTGCTGCGGCTGCTGCTGCTGCTGCTGTGGCGGAATCGCATAGCCGCCTCCGCCACCCATCATCATCCCTTGCTGCTGCGGTTGCTGGGGTGGGGCCGGGGCAGAGAAGAGGTCGTCCGCGCTGAACACGTCCTTCTGCTGCTGCTGCTGCTGCTGCTGAGGGTTGGGTGAGGCAGAGGTGCTGCCAGCTTGGGGAGGTTGCTGCTGGCCGGGGAACTGATGTTGCTGCTGCTGCTGCTGGGGAGGAGCCGGCTCAGGGGCGGAGAACAAGTCATCGAACACATCCTTCGGCTTGGGGGGCGAGGCGGGTGGCTGCGGTGGCTCTTGGCTGGCCGCGGCGGCCGCCTGATTCGCGTTGGCGTTGCTGTTGCTGCTGTTGCCCGTGTCGGCGCGGCCGGATTCCGCCTTGAGCCGTGCCCAGGCCTCCTCCTGCTCCCTGATGATCATCTGACGGTACTGCGCCAGCTCCGGATCGTCGTCGTCGCCGCCGCCGAGCACCATCATGGCCTCTCGGACAGCATCGTCGTTGGATGCGCTGGCGGCGCCAGCGCGACCCGTCGGTGCCGCCGCCGCCCCCATCGGTGCCGCCGTCGCCGCCGCCGCTGCTGTGGTGGTCCGCGATGAGGGCTTCGCATCCTCACCGCCGCGTCCGGTGGCGACGGCAATGCGCTGCTCCTCGCCAGCCCTGCGGTCCTCGTCGACGTGCATGTGCCCCGCCTCGCCCCCGTAGGTCACGGGCGGTGGCTTGGGGGGCTGCTCGCGGTTAATCACCTTGACGTCCTGCTCCTCCCACCCCTCTGGGTACTCGGTGCGGGTGAAGCAGAAGGTGCCGAGGTGGCGGCTGACATCGTCGTCGAAGCGGAGGAAGTTGGTGAGAGAAAAGACGTCCCAGCGGGAGTCGGGGTTGGGGTCCAGCAGGTGCTCAGCGATCAACCGCAGCGAGCCGGAGTAGCGGTTGGCGTCGTTGCCAACGGGGAAGCGTACTTTCGGGTTGTTGCTGAGCGCCATGTTCGTGGGCTCAAACGGGAGCTTGAGGAACATCATGAAGTAGAGCAGGACACCGAGCGACCACATGTCCGACTTCTCGCAGATGCGCTTCTTGCCCCATGGGTCAGCCATCTCGGGGGAGCGGAAGGCGGGGTTGGTGTGGGCCTCGATGTCGTTGATGGCCATTGAGGCCTCCTCGCGCGTCTCACACTGGTAGGCGTCGGTGGTGGCGCTGCTAAAGTTGCACAGCTTGTACGCCGCCGGCCCGGTCGAGTTGTTTTGGATGAGGATGTTCTCCGGGCGGATGTCGCGATGGGCGATGGGAGGCTGCTGGGAGTGCAGATAGCCCAGCGCGGACGTCATGGCCAGCAGGACGTGGCAGATTTCACTCTCCGAGAGGCGGGTGCCGGCCCCGCCCGCGGCACCGCTGCGGATGCGCCGGTACAGGTTGTTCCCGCAATACTCCATCGCGATGGACACGCCCAGCTTCCCCTCGCTGCGGCTGATCTCGCTGTGGTACACCCGCACGATATTCTTGTCCTTGATGCGCGACATGATTTCAATCTCCTTGTGGGCCTCCGTCACCTGGTCGACCGGGAAGAAGCTCCGCTTCAGCGCCAAGTGGCGAGGAAACTCGGCCATCCGGGAGCTGTTCTCGACAAGGAACACGTAGGATGCGTGACTGCCCTCCGACTGCTTAATCTTGTGGCGCGCACCGGTCGTGTAGGCCGACGTCTGGTCGCTCAGCTTATGCAGCACGCGGAAGGGCTTGCCCATGACGATGATGGTCTCGGTGCCATCCCCGTGGTAGCGCTGGATCTTGTCCTTGCTGCTGAAGCCCTTATCTTTCTTTCCACCAAACATCGTTTCCGTTTGGGCAAGACCTTCTGCACTTCCTTCCTGCGCGGGGTATATGTAGGGGGGGGGGGAGGGGGGGGGAGGTATATATGTATGTGTGTGTGGTGGTGGTGGTGGTGGTGGTGCGCACGATCCTGTCTCTCTTGCTAAAGTCTGGTTGAGTTCGGTTCGGGGGATCGTGACGAGTGACCTGTAACCGCAATGAATCAGAGAGAGAGAGAGAGGGAGAGGGGGGAGGGAGTTACGATAGCGAAGCTCACAACGGCAAAACAAGTACAGTTTAACGAAAACTAACCGACTTGAAGGGTTTGTGTTAGTGAAAGGATAGAGGAGGAGAAGGAGGAGGTGTGTGTGTTCGTACGTGAAAGAAGGAACCCCATCCGCCATACTTTCCACCGTATCCGTCTTGGCTTCCTCGCCTCGCCTCGTCTGCAGCTCTCTGACGAACTGACAATAGGAGCGGGAAGGGCACACGGATGTTCCTCACGCACGCACAAGAGGAAGGGGCGCTAGGTGCATTCTCTCTCACTCTCTCTAATCTGCGAGTGCGTGTGGTAGTCGCCCGCGGCTCTCCCTGTCTCCCTCTGTTCGGGTGCGCATGTTGTCTGTGGTGTGTATGGTGTGTGTTGTGGTGTGTGTGTATCATTGAGAAGGATGGTGCATGGAAAGTGCGCAGGGGGGAGGAAATGTCGCAAATCATTACGTGCAGAGACGCCGATGCAGACGCAGACACACACATACACACAGGACTGATAGGCGAAGTAAAGAGAGGAGAATGGAGGAAGTAGTTCATACAGCTGATAGCGGAGGAAGAGGAAATGGAACGTCGAATGAGGGGAGTGGGGGGTGGGGGAGGGGGAGGGGGGAAATGAAGAGAGAGAGAGGGAGGGAAGACAGCAGCGGATACAGTAAAGTGGTGACGCAAACACGCAGTCCATAATACATGAAACCAGAGCGAGGGAAGTGGGGCAAAAAATCTGGGGATCCACACTATCCGTTGCTGTAAGGGAGGAAGGGAGGAGGGGAGGGTCGAATGCGGGAAGGGTCATAGCCGCGGGCGGGTGGGTGAGGGAAAAGGGGTGATAGAGAGAGAGAGAGAGAGGGAAGACGGGGAGAATGGGGAGGGGGTGGAAGGAACAGGGGACAGATGTTCCCCGCCATGCTCCTTCCATTATTGTTTACGGTTCCATATCACTTGGTGAGTCTTTTTGTTTCGTATCTTCAAAGCTGAATGACTGCCGCAGGAGGGAGGGGGTAGATACCGCGACGGATCCCACACCCTACACAGCCGCCACCCACCCACCCACCCACTGGCTGCCCTGCCCCGCATCGACAACAACTACCACGGAAGGATGTTGAAGGATCGTCTACTGTTGCCGCCCTTCTTCGCTACCGCCGCCGCCTCCGCCGCGGCGGCCTCCTCGCTGATGCGCATGAACACCTGTTCGATACTGGTCTGCGACACGGTGTAGTCGGTGATGCCGATAGTGTCCTTGTGTTCTTGAAGCAGGGCGAACACGTCGGACAGCAGGGTGGTCTGCGGCAGCGCGTAGACGAAGCGACCGGTGCGGTACTCGTTCAGCTGCGCGTCAGGAAAGTTCTCGGCGATGAAGTGCTCGACGAGGGGCCGCGCGTCCGCACTCTCCACACGCAGGGACATCTCAAAGCCGCTACCGTACTTGTTCTTCAAGTGGGTCTTGCTGCCGATGCAGCGCAGACCGCCGTCGACCATGATGGCAACGGTGTCCGCGAGGGCCTCGACCTCCTCGAGGTGGTGCGTCGTCAGCACAATGGAGCACATCTCACCCACGGTGGAGATCGAGGCCCAGAGACCGCGGCGCGCGATGGGGTCCATGCCGGCGGACGGCTCGTCGAGGAAGACCACCTGCGGCCCACCGACAAGGCTCATCGCGACAGACAGCTTGCGCCGGTTGCCGCCCGAGAGCTCGCCGGCCAGGACCTTGCGGTACGCGTTCAGGTCGCAAATGTCGAGCAGCGCTTGAATCACCTCGTCATGCGCGGAGCCCACGATGCCGCGGACGCCGGCGAAGACGCGCAGGTGCTCCTCCACAGTGAGCAGGTCGAGTGTCGCGTCGAACTGAGGACAGTAGCCGATTTTCTTCAGCGCCTCGCCGGCCTCCTCGACGATGTCGTAGCCGCCAATGAAGGCGTGTCCGCTGGTGGGCAGGAACTCCTGGCACATGACCGAGATGGCCGTGGTCTTGCCCGCGCCGTTGGTGCCGAGGAAGCCGAACACCTCGCCAGGCATGACGGTGAAGGTCAGATCGCGCACGGCGACCTTGCCGTTGGGGTAGACCTTCTTGAGGTGCACGACGGAGACGGGGTCGGGCTCGGGGTGGTCGTCCAGCTCGTCCTCTGTCATCTGCGAGCGGCGCGCACCTGCCATGAGGTAGTCCGTCTCCAGCAGCGTCTGCTCGCGCTCCTCCTCGACGTCGGTGTCCTCGCCGCTGGCGTAGTCGGGGGCGGCGTGGGGGTGGTAGGCGCGCCGCTCGCGACGTTTGCGCATGCCGGGGTGGTCAATTAGCAGCGTTAGCGCGATGAAGACGGGTATCTCGCATACCATGTAGACGCAGGGCCAGCCAATGACGCTCATGGACCACTGCGTCTGCGCCGGGTCGTTCAGCTTGGTCTGCTCAATCGTTGCCATGTTGATGATGGCCTCGCCGACGCAGTAGGTGGGGATCAGCCGGAAGGGCCACCGCATAACCCGCGAGGCGTGCTGCGTGGACAGCACCATGTTGAAGATGAAGACGAGCATCACGAGAAGAAAGCCCGAGGCAAACCCCGCGATCATGACGGTCGTCTGCGCGGTCGGCGCGTGCGAGAAGAAGAAGTTGAGTGCGTAGGCCGCCGTCGTGCCGGCGATGCCGTATACGAGGAAAAGCACAATGGTGGCGCCAGCCGCGTCCGTGCCAATGTACTCCTTGCGCTGGAAGATGGCAAAGATGATGATGACGATGAACATGGTGACCAGGTACGCGGCCATATCGAAGAGGAAGTTCGAGACCCAGTAGACGAGGAAGCGGAGGCCAATCAGGTTTTGCAGGTGACGCGACTTGCACTCGCGCTCCTTCACGATCCAGGCGACGCAGTTGGACGGCAGGAAGGTGAACGGGATCATGATCATGCAGCCAATGAGAATGGACGTCAGGCCGCCGTTGACCGTCTCCTCCAGCTTGGTCGCGGGCAGGGTCTGCGCGGTGGTCTTGAGGATGCCAGTCCCTGGCCGCTGCTTCATCAGCCGGCTGGAGTACATGTGCATCATGGCGGCCGCCACCTCGTGCTCGGAGCTGACGTTGTACATGCCAACCACCGGGGTGAAGGGCATGGAGCTGGAGGCCACCGGGGCTAGCCCAGAGACGCTCAGCATTCGCTTAAGATCGGCGTCGTTGCAGCTGTAGGCCATGTAGCGTCCGGGCTCGCGGTGGCGGTACCAGGAGTCAATGAGGTAGCCGTTCATGTCCTGCGCGTTGAGGAAGGAGGTGTTGGTGAGGGTGAGGCTCTGCTGCTGCTGGTAGGACGGCGCGGGGAAGCCCCAGATGTCATCGCAGCCGGAGAACAGCACCTCTGTCTGGGTGTAGTACGGGTCGAGGTAGTCCAGGGTGGCGGAGTCCGAGAACTTGATGAGGTTGAGCAGCATGGCGATCAACACGCAGATGATGGGGCAGACAACCTGAAAGCAAATCATGCGCCGGTCACGCTTCGCGTTCCAGAAGCGCTTCTTCATGCTTGTCACGAACTGCATCCAGGCGATGTCGCGGCTGCGGTAGAGCAGCTCACAGTTCCACACAGCGTCTTGTTGCTCAGTCAGGTCGCCGCCGCCACCGTCAGCGTCGCGCTGAGGCGAGTTGGCGTCACCACCACCACCACCACCGTCGGCAGCATCGTCGTCGTGCTTCATGCCCTCCTCGGCCACCTTCATGAAGACCTCCTCCAGAGTTGTCGCGGAGAGGGCGTAGCCGCGGATGCCGTACTCGCCACTGTTCTTCTCAATTGCCTTCAGCAGCGCTGGGAAGCAGTCCGCCTCCGAGGCGGGCAGCTGGTACTGCGCCTCTAGCCCTTTCCGTTCGAGGCTGTCGGCGCCCTCAATGGTGCTGAGGATGAGATTCTCCACGGCGGCGTGGTTGGCCTGCGCGAAGACGGAGAGGGAGATGTTGTAGCCCACGCCGAGGCGGGACTTGAGGAACAGGGAGCTGCCGGCGCACTTGAGGCGGCCGTGGGCCATGATAGCAACAAAGTCACCGAGCAGGTCGGCTTCGTCCATGAAGTGCGTCGTCAGCAGAATCGTGCGGGAGACGGACATGCGCAGGAGCAGCTCCCACGTGTGCCGGCGCGCCGCCACGTCCATGCCACCGGTGGGCTCGTCCAGGAAGACGAGATGGCTGCCACCGACAAAGGCGATGGCGACGCTCAGCTTCCGCTTCATACCACCAGAAAGCTCGCGCGCGCGGTACTCGCTCTTGTCGAGCAGGTCGACCTCCTGGAGGATGCGCTGCACGGCGTCCTCGAGCTCGGCCCCACAGAGGCCCTTGATCTTCCCAAAGAACTCCAAGTGCTCGCGGCAGGTGAGGTCGGGCCAGAGGATGTTGTGCTGCGGGCAGAAGCCGAGACCTTGTCGCACCGTCATGAGGTTGTCGCGGACAGAGACGCCGTGAACGAAGCAGTCGCCCGCGTCCGGCTTGGTCATGCCGTCCATCATGTTGAATGCCGTGGACTTGCCGGCTCCGTTGTGGCCCAGGAGGATGGAAATGCCCCCAACGGCGAAGTTGAGGTACAAGTTGTCCACCGCGCAGAACTTCTTCCCGTTTCGCTTGTACTCCTTGCGCAGGCCCACCACCTCGACCGACCACTCGCGGCCTTCCTCGTCGTCCTCGTAGATGCCGTCCGGGTCCCTGCCGTCCGGGCCCCCCTCGCGGTCGTACTTCTTCTTGCAGCACCACGCGCGAATGGGGTCGATGAGGAAGAAGAGCGGGTGCTTGGGCGTGCCGCAGTCCTTTGGCAGGACATTCTCAAAGTACAGGGCAAGGATGAAGTAGAAGACGGTGTCGCCCAGAAGAATGAAGATCTGGTGGCCGACCTTGGGGTCGTCGAGGGGGTCGAAGAAGTGCTCGTTGCGGAAGCCGCCACGCACGTCGTGCTGGTACATGACGGAGAGCAGCCCCGCAAAGGCCGTGGGTGGCAGCCAGGAGAGACCCATGATGACGCGTCCCGGGGCGTTGTTGATGGCAAAGATGGGGACCGTCATAACAAAGTAGGCGAGCGGGGCCACGAGCACGACAAGGCGGGTCTTGCTGAAGAAGGATGCAAGGAACAGGGCGAGGGAGATGCAGGCGAGGGAGTAGATGACAAAGACAAGGTAAATGATGAAGAAGTCGCTCTGGGACTGGAAGCCGCACTTCGCCACCATGGCCATCAACGCGCACAAGAGAAGAAGGAAGATGAAGTTGAGGACGACAAAGGACACGACGCGCGGGAGTTGCCCCATGCCCATGATGTACATGGCCTCCTCCAGACGCAGCTCCTTTTCCGAGACGATCTTCTTCGCCATCATCGTCACCGGGTAGAGGAAGGCGTTCGTCGTGATGAAGGAGATGATGAAGGAGGCGGAGAGCAGCATCTGATTCTGCTTGTAGGGGACCGAGCCCATGGTCATGAAGTAGGGCACAAACCCGCTACGCGCCTCCGCGAGTTCCTCCGCCTGGACCACCCTCTCCACGTAGAAGTTGTAGAGCATCTTCTGCAGCGTGAGGAAGCCAGAGGTGAAGTACAGCTCCGCGCGTCCCATCTGGAAGCCACCGGAGTAGAGCGGGTCGATGCGGTCGACGAACTTGGGCAGTGCGGTCTCGTTCAGCTGGATGAGCACGTCGAAGTTCTTGTCCGTCATTGCCTTGACGTTGATGATGCCCCACGTGAGGCCGTCGCTTGACTGGACAGAATCCCTCGCGGCGTCGTTGCTCTCAAAGGTCTCCCCGTACACGTAGCGAAAGGTCGTGGTCGACTCGTTCAGGTAGTCCACCAGGTCCGCCACAACGGCCGAGTTTGGGGCGAAGTGCAGCAGCCCGGAGCGGAGAATGACGTTGGCGACGGTGTTGGAAATGAATCCAGCGGCGGCGAGGGTTTGCTGGATAGCGTCCTCGGCGCCGCTCATCGTTTTGCGCGCGAGCCACTGATAGAGCACAATGGTGTCAAAGTCCGGCACGTACGACAGGTTGCCCATGAGTTGGCCAACGTAGACGAGCACCGCCTCGCGACCGCTCAGGTCGCCGCGGAAGCACAGGCCGCGGACCGGCAGCGTGGAGTCATCGCCGTCGCAGTTCACGGAGGGGAAGTCGGCATCCTCGCAGAGGGGGAGCCCGGGGACGAGGGGGAGGTCCAACCGGCCATCGGAGCGGATGGCGGTGTCGCTGGCGCACATGAACTGCCGCTGTGGGCTCTGCATCAGCGGGATCACGACAGGGTTGTTGTAGTCGAGCGGCTGCATCTCGTCGTAGGAGAAGGTCTTGAGGGCAACACCGGCGATGACGGTGACAACGAGGAACATGACGGGGATGATGATCTCCGAGGCGAACATGAGCAGGGAGCGCTTCCGCTCCACGATCATGCGCCCCGAGTTGGCGTAGAATTGATCCAGGAAAACCTGGAGCCCCGTGCGCTGCGGCACCACGTCTTCTTCTTCCTCCTCCTCTTGTTCTGCGTCTGTGCCAGCGCCGCTACGAGCGCGGGTGCGGTCAAGAGAGCGCACGCCCTCCTCGGGGTTGCCTGTGACGTAGTCGTCCTTGTGTTTGTTCTTGTGCTTTCTCAGCTTCTTGCCCCCGTGTGTGCGGTGGGGGTTCCCTTGAGGGATGGTATTACCCGCGACGGCCTCGTCACTGTCACTGCTGTCACTGCCGCTGCTGCTGCCACTGTCGCTGCCACTGCTGCTCTCGCTGGCCGAATCGTCGACCACGTAGTCGTCCTTATTGTTCGGACCACGCTGGTATTGCTTTGCAGCGCGGTGGTATAGCACATTCGCGTCGTTGCGCAGCTCACCGCGAGGGTCCGCGCTGCGAAAGAAGAGTTCGCTCATGTCGGAGGAGTCCGATCCGATATTGGGCATGCCTAGGTCATCGCTGTCGCTGTCGCTGTCGCTGTCGTCGGATGGGGTCCGGTGCTTGGTGCCCTTGTAGCCAGGCGGCACGGAACCTGGTTCCTGCTTGTTGTAGCCGGCAAGCATCATCTGGCGGCGGCGGCGGAACTGCTCCATCTCCGCCGCACGCCGGGCACGCGCGCGGGCGGATGTCTTGCTGTCGTTGCCGCGCTGACAAATCTGCCGGAAGCCCAGCACCCCTTTGTCTCGCTTCCCTGACTTTGGGATCTTCTTCCTTGGCAGAATCCTCGGCTGGTTCGGTCTGCCATTGTTGTTGCTGGCGTTACTATTGCTGTCAGGGGGGCTGCTACTGGCCGCCGCCTCGCGGCTGTCATTGCTCAAGCGGTGATCGCGACGGCGGCGCTTCGCGGGTGCGCGGGACGCGGAGGAGGCGATGCTATCCACGTCGTCGTCCTTCTCATCCTCGTCCGACGACGACGAGGTTGAACATGAGAAGGACGACGTCGTGGGCGAGGAAGACGAGGAGGAGGAAGAGTAGGACATGCTGATCTCGTCACGAAAGACGGCCTCCTCCTCGTCTTCGTACGCCTCGTAGTCCGACGAAGAGGTGCTGCCCGGCGACAGGAACGTCACGGAAGCGCTGGGCGGCATGTGGTGCTCGCCGGACCGGCTGAGGATGCCAACGATGCCGCCACCAGTCTCCCCGCTGTTGCTACTACCACCACTACCACTATTGCTGTTGGCGGAGGTTGGGAAGCGTGCTGGGGTCGCGTCGCCGCGGGGGGACCTGTTGTTGTGGGAGGAGACGGGCTGACCGTCCGCGACAGGGGAGGCGACGGCTGCGGGAGCGGCGGGACGGTAGGTCCCGGTATGTCGATTGCTCGGGACGACACCAGGCGCCAGGACGTTCTGCGTTGCATGGCCGCGGTTCACGTTCGTGGGGTGGACGGGAAGCCCGCTTCGCCTCGGCTGCGTACGGCGACCCGCGTCGGCACCGCTACCGCCGCTGCCATTGTTGCCGTAGTTTGGGTACAGATGGAATGGTCTGGTGGACATGGCAGACGCCGTGTGCGCAGTTGTTGTGACCGTTACTTCTTACTGTTATGTATTCTTAATGCGTATGGCTTGCTGTGCGTGCTGTGTAGCTCGTTAGGAAAGAAGTTTTGGAGGGGGAGGGGGAGGGAGGGGAGGGGGGAGAGAGAGCGTAGGCCAACTGACGGGGAGCTCTGGATGTACGAGACAAGGAAAAAAGGAGGAAGGAAAAGGGCCCAAAGGTGAAGACAGTATCAACGACAACAACAGAAAGAATGTGAGAAGGAAGAGAAAGGAGAGAGAGGGAGGGGGTGGGTGAGTGGGAGGTAACTTCCTCCGTTTATGAACTGCTTCTCTGCGTGTAGTGTAGTGTAGTATGTAGGGAAGGGGGAGAAGGGAGGGGAGGGGGGGGGGGTGGAGCCGAGCACAAAGACTGTGTGAAGAATGAAAGGGGGTGGTAGAGGGGGGGGGGGGGGAGTGGGGTTGAGGAAGGGGAGAGAGAAAGTGGCGAGCGGAAGGGAGAAATAGGGGGCGAAGAGGAGTACTGTGCCGCCGTGGAGATAGATAGAGAGAGAGCGAGTGCTAAGGAACTGCAGAGAACGAGGAGGAAGGGAGGATGGGGGGAGGGGAAGAAGGAATGGGATGGACGTGAAAGGAGGAAAGTACGCCGTATGCCCAAAGGCGGAGGAAGGAAAGGAAAGGGCGGAAACAGGAGGACTGGGTACACGGACTTTATTCTTGTTACTTTTTTGAATGTGTGTGCGAGTATGGCTGTAAGGGTGTGTGAGTGCGGTGTGCGTGTGAGTTGTGTGTGTGTGTTCAACACTGACTCTCTCTCTGTGGAAGGATACGAGGAGAGTGAGGAAGAGTTGAAGGGGAGGGGGGTGGGGTGTGGGTGTGCGGAGAGACTGCTCCTAGTGTATATGTGTGTGTGGCTTCAGGGTTGGGGAAGGGAGGTAGCCTCACAGCCTTTCTAACAGTCGCCCCGCGAGTGAGGATGAGGAGTGAAGGGAGGGAGAGGAGGGGGTGAAGGGAGGATGCATATCGCGTGCTGGTGTGTGTTGCCGAGAGCGTTGGAACATACAGGTAAGCAGAGTAACGGTCCACTTCTTTAAATAATATTTCCTCTTCTCCCACGATCGGGTTTTTTTTTTTTTTTTGCTGCTCTCGGAGTGTTGATTCTTGGTCTTTCGACACCTCCTCGACATAGCGGAGCTGTCCGCCCCCTCCTCCATGTGCTTGTTCATCTACACTTCTGTGTAATGCTCCACGACAAGTGGTTCTATTGTTTCGTCCCTTGGTGCGTCATTCTATCCTTGCACAGTACCAACGCAGAGGAAGCGGCGGCAACAACGAGAGCAGAGGCGTGGAGCCCGCCCTCCTCCCCCTCCCCCTCCCCTGCGCTGCAGTGTCCTTAGCGTGGTGGTGGCAGCCGCCCAGACGCACGCGAGGGCCGTTGCAGCTCCTCTTCCTCATCCACATTGTCTAGTCCGGCAAACGGATTGCTGTTGCCGTGTTGGGTCCCATCAGCGCCACCGCGACGACCGAGAGGGGATGGCGGGTAGGCATGCCCGTCCATGCAGTCGTCTCCGGGTGAGTTGTACAGGACGCGATCCCTCTGCTGCTGCTGCTGGCGAGTTTGCTGCGTTTGTTGATGCATGAACTGCTGCCAATGGCGGTCTCTCGTTACTGCTGCGGCTGCTGTTGTTGTAGACGATGCCGATGTGGCGCCTGGCGTTCCGCCACCAGCCATGCTCGATTGCCACGGTGAAGCGGCTGCTGTGCGCGTGGGTGGCGTGTGGTCCACGGGCAGGTGGCGTCCCGCGCCATCCCCCACACCGGCAATCCCAGCAGTCGCCGTCACCTCGGGCGATGTGCCAGGAAACATGGCGCCAGTGTTGCTACGGTATCCCGTCATACTTGTCCTCGTTGGTGGTGCCCCGCGCTGATAGCTGCCGATCACATGGCTGCCTGCGCTGGTTGTGGCGCGGTTGCGCGTGAGGCCTCCCGCACCGGCGCTCGCCGTCGCCAGAGTCGTGGAGAGAGTGTGAGGAGGTGGCCGCACGACAGGGCTACCAGCCGCTGCTTCCTTCCTCCGCCGTGCTTCCGCAATGTTCAGCTCGGCAATGTCGTCGGCCGTGCCGATGTCCAGCCTCGTCCCGTGTCGGTTGAGCATATGAATGCGCGTGTATGTGCGTAGCCGAAGAACAAACCTTTGTGTAAGAAAACTGGGGAAGCAGTGCTTTGCTATGGTCGTGGACACATGGAGAGAGAGAGAGAGAGTATCGCACGGCAGCTGATGCTCTTCGTGGCGTATCCTCAAACAATGCCTTGAAGTTGTGGACAGAAGGACCTGACGTGGCGTTGCCGCCGCCGCTGATACTCTGGTAGTGCGGGGGTGGTCAATGCCGTGTGCACCATGTCATTGCTCAATCCTTCCATCCTTCCTTCCTTCCCCGCTGTAGCAGCCACACCTCCCCCCTTCTGCCTTTCACCGTGGTGCCATCAGCAGCGGCTGCTGGTGCTAGTGTGATACTTGCTGTTTCCGTACGTGAGTATTGACGAGCGGTAGGCGATGAGCTGTGAGAGGGTAGGACAACGAACACGACGCACAAACAAACGAAAAGGTCAACGACACGAGCATCAGTTCACCACAAATCAACGCATTCCTCGCTCCAACAGAGAGCGATGGGGTTATCACGAGGCACACGCACGCAAACCGCGCTGGCCGGCCGTGCAACAGCACACACACGCCACCGAAAAAGCCCACCCACCCGTTCTCCCTCTCTCTCATACACACACACCAGGTCTTCGAGGAAAGCACAGGGCAGCTGACCGGCTAGAAGTCCACTCCGCTATCCGGCGTGGAAGCCGGCCCGGTTGGCCCTCCTGACTCGCCTCTCCTCTTTGCCAACGATGGCGTGCCGCCGCTCGCACGGGTGTCCACGCGCGGGCTCACGAGCGACTCCCCGCTGCCCACCGCTGCTTCGGCGGCGGATGCGGGCCGCGCGCCTGTCGCCTTCTTCGCCCCCGGCGTCCCCGACGGTGCCGCCAACTTACCGCCCGACGAGACCTCGTGCACGGAGTGGTGGAGGACCCTGGCAGGACGGTGATGGCCGCCGCCCTCAATGGCCACGGTGCCGCTGCCGCTGGTGGGCTCCCCCTGCGACGGGGAAGGGAGGATGAGTGACTGCGCGACGGGCACCTCGCGGTGCTGCGGGCGCTGGGCAAGATACTTGGCCTGCAACGCGTTGCTCCCCGCGTAGACAAAGGTCTCCTCCACGAGCCGGGTGTCGGCGGTGTAGTGGAACTGGTAGCCCTCCTCGTGCGCCAGCAGGCGCGCGCCGGGGTGAGCCTGGAGCGTGTTGCGTGGGCGCCGCTCCGGCAGCCAGGCGACGCGGACATTTGGGTTGGTGAGGGAGGGCCGCGACTTGCGCAGGTACGGCAGCGGGGCCTCCTCGCGCTGCTGGTGTGTCTGCGAGAGCAGCTCCACCCACTGCGCGACGCGCTGCAAGTAAGTGGCGCGGTCCTTGGCCAGGAGGTCCTTCTTGCCGCGCTTGAAGCGCGCGAGCCGGAGGATGGCCATGACGTTGACATCGGCAAAGTTCTGCTGCAGCCACTCCACGGCCTGCTCCGGAGTTGCGTTGGCGGGCGGTGGCGGGAGAGGGGCCGTCGCCTTGGCGGCCCACTGGCCGTTGCCGCCGTGCGACTCGGCCTGCGCCGTCAGCTCTTGCCAGTACCGGTCGTAGATCGTCGCGGCCACCTGCGGCGACACCGCCTCGACGTTCTGCACAAGCGCAAGGCCACGGGTCGCTTCGCGGTCCTTGAGTGAGATGGTCTTGCCCTCTGTGAGCGCGTCCTGCATCAGCTTGCCCATCCGCGCGTGGACGTCGCACTCCACCAGGTCCTCTTCCACCAGGTACGCGTACACCGCCCGGGCCTCCTCTCCGGCGTGGGTGTCCAGGAGATACTCGAGGGCCAGGGCGGCCACGCGGTAGCGCCAGACAGGGTCCACCTCGGCGCGCACCACAACGTTCTCGTAGCGCCTGCCGCGCATCACATTGTACACCCACATCACCCGCACCCGGTGGTTGGCGCGAACGGCGCAGCGCATCAGGTTGAGCAGCACCTCGCCATCGCGGGCAACGTAAAAAAGCCGTGAGTTGCCATCTTCGAAGATGGCAATGGCATCGGCAAGCTTCGCGCCGGGCACACAGGCCGCAGTGAGGGCACGGTACACGGCCACGGGGGGCACCGAGGTGACCTTGCGGTACTCCTCGCAGGCCGCCTTAAGGTGACCTTTGCTCGCCAGCCGCACAATCTTCGCCATGAGCGGGGCCTCCGCCACCGAGACAGGCACCGGCCCGTTCCGCGTCAGCTGGGTAGAGCGGCGGAAGTAGAAGTCCTCTTGGAAGAAAGGACCGCGACGCAGCCAACGGTAGATCCTCCCTCGGCAGTCGAGGGTGGCCGCGTTGAGGCCGACCCGGTTGGGGTCCTCCACCGTGATGTTCTCATGGTCCACCAGCGCGGGCTTCTGCAGGCGGCCAATGTACGGATCGTACGAGTGCAGCATGTCGTGCGTCACACGATGACCGTTGCGGGCCGCCATGAGGGACACCGGTGTCACGAGCGCCTTGGGGCCGATGCTGATGTCCGGCATGTATTTCTCTAGCTCGTGCTTGGGGATAATGTTCACGGTGTTGTCCTCCAGCACGTGCGTCTTGTCCGTGCTGTAGCCGCTGTTGTAGTTGCCGTAGCCATCGCGGTAGCGGCCCATGCCCCAGAGCCGCGCGAGGTCGGCCTCGTCGAGGTTGGCGCGGCTGAAGCGGCTCGGCTGCCACGGCACACGCGCGCGCGGGATGTACTTGAGGATACTGGTCGCGTCGGGGTGCCCCGTCGCGCGACCCTTGGTGAAGACNTATCGCCTTGACCGCCAGTAAGCAATCCTACTGTAAGAGGAGAGAGAGGGAGAGTGAGATGGGATTGCCGCCCTCCTCGCTTCTTTTGCCCCTCGGGTTCACGAGACTTCCTTCTCTTGCTGCTTCCTCCTCCCCTTTTTTTTCCGTTCGTTCTATGCATGCACACACGCACCCACATGGGCATCGACCCGTTACACCCAACGTCGCCGCGCGCTCTTCATATTGCTAAAAGGTACAGAAAGACGCAGAGATGGTCATCATTCAAGCACAGGAAGGGGGATCGATGTGCCCCTCCCAAACCCGTTACCTCCTTCCCCCCCCCCACACCCATCTACGTGCGCTAAAGGCCATCGTCAGCATCCTCGCTGGCGAAGCGATTCTTGTAGTTCCCGTCATCGATGGAGGGTCGGGGCTGTTGCTGCTGCTGCTGCTGTGACTGGTCGTCCTGGCGCGATCTGGCCACCACGGACTCCTCTCCGAAGCGGACATCGGGAAGGTCAAAGCCGTCGCTATTGCCTGCCGCAGCAGCTGCCGCGCCTGCATCTTCCGCGTGGTCGCTGTGCTGCTGGCGGTTGCTAACGCTCTGGAAAGCATAGGCCTCCCTCACTGTCGCTATCTGATCCGCCAGCGGGGTGACTCTGCGTGTAACGCTCACTGGCTGTTGCTGTGGGGCTTGGGGTGACGCACTCGTCGACGCAGCCGTCCTTTGTGGTTTCCCAGGATCCTTCAACGCCTCCTGCGAGAGCGCTGGCGGGTTCTCTTCTTGCTGGTGCTCGCGCGGAGGCCTGGGGGCAGCGGACTTGCGAGCCGGCCACGCCTGCGGTGGCAGCTGCGAGAGCGGGTAGCCGTTCACCGTCCCCCCCTCCCCTGCCTCTGACGCTGCCCCACTGGTGGCGCGGCAATCAAAGAGAAAGCGTGCGGGGTACGCGGCGGCATCGTAGAGGGAGCGCCAGTGCCGCGCGTAGACTTCTGCGCGGAGCTGATCCAGCCGGGCGAGCAGGCCCACGCCCTTCTCAAAGTACTCTTCTCGCCGTGCGACCCCCTCCCCTTCGCCGCCTCCCTCCATCCCTGCTGCTGCTGCTGCTGCTGCTGCGGACGCTTGTTTCTGCCGTGCCTGGTCCCGCTGCATTTGCGCTGCCTTGCTCTGCTCGCGTAGCAACGCCGCGCGCGCTTTGGCATCTTCGTCATCGGCGCTGCGCTTGAGGGTGGAGGTGGTGATGGGCTTCAGGCCGTTCTCCTCTAGCTGGTGCCATGCAGCGGCGGCCTCGGCTTCCTCGGCTGACGTGCCGCCGTCCTTCCCAACGTCGTTCCCGAGGACCTGCATTCGCGTCGAGACGCTAATGGCGATGGCCGCGTTCATTCGTTGCTTCCGCTGCTCATCCGCAGCGTACGGGCCGCTGGTATTGGCCGTCGCGGTGTTCGTGATGGTGGACATGGAGGTGCTCTGCATGTCGTCGGCCCCCTTTATCTCCTCCTCCTCGGTACGGGTGTGGTTGCCGTTCCTCCGCTTCTCCGTGTCCGTTCGCTGAGCGCTCCCGTGGAAGGGCACACCTCGGAGCGCCGCAACGGTGGACTCTGCCACCTCCAGCACACAGGACATGGCGGACAGCTGATTTCCTTCCGTCTCCAACTCATCAGCAAAGAGATCTGCCAGCTGCGCGCACGTCGTCAGCGGCGTCGAGGGGGAAGGGGAGGACGAGGTGGTGGTGGTGTTGCCTGCGGGTCCGTTGGCACCACGGCCTTGTTCGCTGCTCGCGCCGCTGCTGCCACGGCCGTCCCCGTGCCTGTGCCCACCACCAGTGGTGGCTGCGATCTCCTGTAGGTTCCCTACGAGACGACAGAAGAAGACGGCGGAGATCCAGTGCTTGCCGTCGACCGGGATGGACTTGATGACATCTGTGAGCGCGTCAGTGTAGTCCTGCCGTGTGCGCTGTGCGATGGACTTCCTCCCCAGCAGCTCGGTCTTCTTTCCGATGATCCCGGCGCTCGCGCCAAGCAAGCCCAATGCGTGGAAGACGGCATGGGTGAGCAGGCCAGGGCTGCACGGCGTGTTCGACCCTGCCGCGGGCGGCTCGGCCTCGCGGTCCGCGCTATCGGCGGCACCTCCCTCTGTCCACAAGTGGGTTGGGCACTCGCTGAAAGGGCAGTAGAGAAGCAGCTCCGCAATGACCTCGCTGGAGTACTCGCAGCTGCTACCGCCCGCGACGTTGCGGCGGATGGGGTAGAGCGGCTCCGGCGCCACCTGCAGCATCTGCTGCACGGCAAGCCAGCTCTCCTCGCTCTCACCGGGGTTCAGCCGCGACACAACGCAGTAGGAGCGCATCACCAGCATCCACCACTGCCGGCGTGTTTTCTGCGCGACAAGCAGCTCCGTCGTGGACAGGCCCTTTGTGTGGGCCGCGCTGCCGCCGCCCTTCCCCGCCCCCCACCGCGCGAAGCGTGCCTTCTGCTGAGACACGAGGAGGCGCATTTCGTGCGAGAGGCAGTACGTCACGCTGGCGAGCGGCACCGCGGAGATGATGTCGGCGGTTTGCGGGTTGCCAAAGATCACGGCGGTTTGGATGTGTCGCGTGAAGGCCTCAAAGGTGTCCCGGATGAACTGCGAGAAGAGGACCGCGGAGCTGACGAGGTCGGTGATGGCTTGGCTGATGATCATGCCCTGCATCTTCAGCACGGCGGTGCTCAGCGTCTCCGTGACGTCCATGTGGAACACGGTGCCGTTGCGTGAGTTGTCCAGCGATGCGATCCGTGCTGCCGCGGCCCCTGATGATGGCTGCTGCTGCTGCTGCCGCTGGGGAGGAGGACGAGGGGGGCGGTTGGCTTCCCGCTCCTGGGTCACGAGTCCTTGCATCCTCTGCATGCCGAGCAGCCGAGCACGCGCAGCGGCGCGCTCGTACGCCTTGCTTGACCCCGGCGTCCCAGCCGCCACGCCCGCCGCCGAGGCCGTCGATTTCGCACCTGCCTCTGTCGGAGCGCGGACCGGGTTGGCCTTCTTCGCCTTGTTGCCCCCGAGCAACCAGAAGGGCGAGGCGGCCGTGTTGGTGCGCGCCTGCTGGACGGACAGGACGTCTTGTCTCTCGTAGAACTCCCCCTGCTGCTGCGCCTGGCGCTCCCGAAAGATCTGCGTGACGGCGCCAAGGTAGTCGCCGTAGACGAGGTGCACCCGCACCACGGCGCGGGCTCCGCTTCCCCCGCCGCTCTCGTCGCCCCCCATCTCGCTGACGGTGTTCTGGCTCTGCCTCCTCTTCCTCTTCCGCTGCTGTCCCCTCCCGGCACTCTCGGAGGCCGTCTCACGAGACGTGGCGCTGCTATTCTCGTCGTCACTGCTGTCATCGTCGTCGCCGGACGCGGCGGGGGCGACAGGGGTGGTGGGGTGGTGGTTGGGATGTTGGTGGTTTATGACGGAGTCCGCGCTCCCTCGCGCGTTGACGTGAGCCAGCTTGTAGACGACGCCGATGGGCACGCTGCTGGTGATGGCCGGGCAGAGCGGGACGACGGTGCCGCCGCTGAGGTGCACCACGTAGAGCTTGCGGTGGCGTTGGAGGAGAAGGAACGGCACGACCCCGGCTTCGAAGGTGGCCAGCAGAGCGGCCTCGGGCTGCTGCTGTCGTGGCGCTTCGTGCGCGCGTGAGGAGGCTGTCTGGGGCGGCGACGACGACGAGGGCTGGTGGGGGTGGCTGCCACTGCCACTGCCACTGCCGTCGCCGTCGCTGCTGCCGGACGCGAGGAACATCCACTCGAGCATGTTGACGGGGGCGTAGTTGTACATCTTCCTCACAACACCCACGGCCCTCTGTCCCCCCCTGCCAGGCCGGTCCGTGGCTGCTGCTGCGGCGGCGTTGACATCAGCGTCGCGCTTCTCAGAGCCGGATGACGTGGAGGAGGACTCCTCCCCATACGCGTCGTCGTCATCATCGTCGCTGGAGGAGTCGGGCACATCGGCAGGGTCCACGGCCCGAACCGAGTCCATCTGCGACCAACGGCGAGTGAACAGGAGCTTCTCTCGGGTGAGGGTGGACACACCAATACCACCGCTGCTGCCGCTGCCGGCGGCGTTGTGGCCACCACGCCCAAGAACGGCATTCATCATGGCTTCATCGGTCGGCATGGTGAATGGTGAAGCGGCGGCCTGCGTCGTCGCTGTCGCGCTGCTCGTCCCGGCGTCGTTCCGGCCAAGGGCAGGAAACTGCATGACAGCGAACCCATGCTTGCGGGAGGCCGCGGCGACCAGCAGCGAGTTCCCATCGCTCGCGAGCGTCGCCGTCAGCGTGATGGCGCTGGGGAAGGCACGGCCACGCCGCCGCCGCCGCCGCCGCCGCTGCTGCTGCAGCCTCCCTCCCCCTCTTCCGTTTGCGCCATCCCCCACCGCTCGTCGGGCCGCGTCCTTCTGTGCCCAGGGCGAGATCTGCAGCGTCGCCTGTGGGCAGAAGCGAAGTGTGTTGTCGCTCCGCGTCCCGCCGTCGACGCCCATGCTGTACCCGCTTGCGGAGACGTACTGGCTACCGCGGACAACGGTGCCGAGGACAAGCACCTGGTTCTCCTCGTAGTAGAGGAAGAGCTGACCGACGGTGGGGGCCTCGAGTGCCCAGGTGCCACGCGGCCCACCCACTTCGCTCTGAGAGAAGACTTGGGAGGGATTCTGGTAGACCACGTCGGTGATGTGCACCACCTCGGGCGTGTGCTCGTTGTGCCAGACCAGCTCCGACGTGTCTGCGGACACGAAGTAGCTCTGAAAGGTCAGCACGGACGTCGTCGACGCTGCAGTGGTAGTGGTGGTGGTACCGGCTCGCGGCGCGGCGGCCCATAACGCCCACACACACGGCGTCGTGTCGTCGTTGCTCAGCTGGAAGGACACGCTCAGCAAGTCCAGGGGAGCCCCGCTCCTGCCAGCCGAGCCGCCACTTCCGTCGGAGGAAGAAGGCAGTGTGGGTATGGGCAGCGTTGCGATGCGTGCCTGTGGTCTGCTGCTGCCGTTGGCGTACTGTCGCAGCTTCTCGTGGCTCGCTGGCAGACTGATCACGGCCGCGCGAAGGACTGGGCGGTGGCACTCGCCGTGCGCATTGTAGATCCCACCGCTGACACCGGCATCTACCGGTGGCGAGTTCCCCGGATGAGGGCCACTTCGGCAGTTGTCCTCGAGATCGATATCCTCCATGGTGTAGATGAGGCCAGCAAGGAGGAGGACATCGGTGGCCCGTGCGCGTCCGCCGACAAAGTAGTGACCGTGCTCCATGCGCAGGAGGCGCGTTGGCATGTCCAGCAGCATGGCACCCATCGGCACGCCACACGAGTGCTCCCCGGGCAGACCTCCTCCCGTTCCGCCGTCGTCCCCCCCGGAGGCGGACAGGATCGCCGTGAGGCCGACTGCGCTACAGTCAATGGTGTCGGTAGATGCCATGATAGACTCCACGATCAGCTCCCCTTCTTTCCTACCCCCACCCCCACCCCCACCGCCGCCGCCGCCGCTGAGTGCAGTGGTGGTGTAGAGCGACGAGCGACTTGTGGGTCGAGAGAAGACCACGCGGCGCTCGCCGTTCGCGTTGATGGTGGGGTTCCCACAGAGCGTGCGTGGGTCGGTGGCAAAGCTATCCAGCACACCCCACAGCGGTAGGATAGGAGATACCCGGGGCACCTTCGCCGCCGCCTCCAGCATGAGCCTGCGCTCGGAGAGCTGCTGACGTGCCAGCGTGGCAAGTGTCGGAGGGGAACCACTGCCTGCGGCGACCGCGAGCCGTGCGTGCTGCAGACGACTGCGCACCGTCAGCACGCGCGTCAGCGGCCCCATGGTGTCGTTCCGAGAGTACTCCAGGGTTGTGCCATCGCTCTGCACGACGAGCAGCGTGCCAGGCGAGCCGATCCAGGTGTACAGCCGAACATAATAGACAGGGAGAGAGGTGGGAGGTGCAGCGGCGGCGGCGGGCTTCCCGCCGGTTGCTGCCGCTGTTCGGGCTTGCGTCGGTGAGTGCCGTGCGGTCAATGTGATGGGGGTGCAGAACGCTTGCTCGTCGAGAATGCCCTCTGACGGGGCATGGGAGAGATCCAGCACGCTGGCGCGGTGGCTGGTGAGGAGGGCTAGTTGGATGTTCTGCGCCGTGTGGTGGTGGCCGTCACCACCACCACCACCACCACGCAGAACGACACTCGTAGGGAGAAAACAGGTGTCCACAATGCACGTCGCGTCGGGTCCGCCACTCCCTCCCCGTTTTATTGGTGAGGCCGACGCCGCGGTGCTCCCGCTGCCCCCACCACTGCTCATGGCTTCCCGTAGTGCCTCCCGTGTGGCGACAATTGTGTGAGGCTGCAGGTGCGCGCCGCTCTCCGAGAAGTCGGCGAACACGTAGAGACACTGCGCCATGCCGACCAGCAAGAGGGGGGCGAATGGGTGGACGCCAATGAAGCGAATGCCCTTCTGCTTCTTCAGAAGTCTTCTCTCGTGTTGGTGCTTGACGTTCTTGTACTTGCTACGGAGCGAGAGGACGTAGGGACCACCCACTTTCGATCTGCCGCCACCGCTGTCGGGGCTGCTCTGGAGTCGCTGGGTGGGTGATGGGGAGAGGAAGGGGTTCGTGCTCACCAGGTGGCACACATACACCTTTCGATCGGCCCCCGTCACCACGGTGACGTTGCTGGTGCCAGTGCTGGTGGCCGGTGTCGGCGAGGGTGGTCGGTCGGCCACAGTCAGGAACAGCAGTGCGCCGTAGCACGCCGCGTGGACAATCATGCGGTGCGCCGCGAATGGGGAGTCGTAGTGTATACTCGGCGCGTGCGCCAACCCGCTCCTGCGCGCTGCTGTGTTGGTGCCGGTGTTGCCACAGTCCCAGTGCAACAGCAACGCGCCAGAGTCGATGTCGAGCAGGTACACGCTGTTTGCTTCGGTGATGCACAGGACAAGGTGCCGCGCGGTCGCCTTCAGGGAGTCTGCCGCGAGTGACGACGATGGAGGGGAGGAGGAAGAGGGGCTGCTGGTTGCTGCCGCGCCGCTGGCGGCCAGCAGAGGGCGAACAAGGTCACGGACGAGATCGTCCTCGCGGCCGCTGAGGAACAGACAGTGCCGTAGCGCAAAGCCTTCTGCGTCCACGCGGAGAACCTTGGCAGGGTCCGGTGGTGGTGGCACCTTGGCGCTTGTCGTGGCGGAGGACAGCGCGGCCAAGCCTTCCTGCACCTCCAGCAGCGCCGTCGCGCCGTCCGTGCGGCTCACGTACACGCAGAGCTCACCACTGCTGAGGCCGATGATGAGGAGCGGCTCGGTGGGGTGGAGGCTGAGGCAGGTGACGCGACTGCCAGGCTGCGGTTTGCGGGAGGCTACATCGGGCAGTAGGATGCTCATGATAGAAGGTGCTGCTGATAGTACTGTTGTTGGAGGAGTTGAACTCGTTTTGTTGTCGGTATCGAACGACTGTGTATGTGAAGTGGGGAGAGAGAAATCAAAAGCAACAGCAGCAGCAGCCCCCCACCTCTCGCTACTGATGAAAGTGTGAAGAGGTACGAGTAAGGAGGTGTGTATGCTTGGGGAGGGGGGAAGAGGAGGAGGGAACACGCTAGGAATCCGCTGTGTGGTTAGGGGAGGGGAGGTGCAGCGGGCCGCCGTGGTGGCGACAACAAAGAGAAGAGAGGAATAGGGGAGGCGTCACGCCGGATCTACGGGGAGGGGGTGATAATAGACAGGAATAGGAGAGAGTGAGGAAGTGAGGGGAGGAAGGGATGTGTCGTGATGTTGGTTGTTGTGGTGGCGGTTGCCGTCATCGAAGAGGGCGGAAGAGATGCCCAATACCCGTTGAATCTCTCCGTCTCTGTCTCTTGTTCCGTTTGCCTCTCCCTCCTCTTCTCAGAGTCCATGAGAGGTCCCACTATGCGTGTGTGTGTGTATCTGTGCGGTGCTTTTGCTTACGCGCGTTAGGTATTCTGTACAAGGAAGCGGAGCAAAAGAAGGGGGCGGGGATAGCAAAGCCATTCAACGGCAATAACAGCAACAACAACAACAGCAACGGCTCTAAAATGTTTGGTGTCAGCGCCAACGACGATGGGGGGAAGGGAGGGTAGGGATGGCGTAACGGCCACTTCCTTCTCTTTCCCTGCCCATCGTTCCGTGTACCACCCCTTTAATCCTTCCCAAGGAGCCCCGCGAGACAAGCGAAAAGCAGGTGACAAATCCTAATAATGAGTAAAGACAGAACGATGGCAGCCACAACAATGCTCACCCCACACGAGTGTCGTCGGTGCTGACGCTATGGCGAGGCCCCGCCACTGCTACCACCGCGAAGGTGGGGCGTGGCGGTCATGCTCCAGTCGGCCGTCAGCGAGGATGAGCCATGCCCACTGCCACTCCCCTGCGCGGTGAAAGTGGAGGGAGCGTTGGTGGCGCCGGAAGGAGGAGCGGCGGCCTGTGTCCCCATCGGCGTGAAGGCGCCGGCGGTGCGCAGATGTCGGCGCGCCGTCAACGAGCCTCTTGCTCGCCCGCCGCCGTGGCTGACAGCGGAGGCCATCATCATGCCTTGTGTCAGGGCGGCGTTGGCGGCGCGCTTCTCCTCGTCGGAGCGGGTCAGGTCGCGCTGCAGGTCCTCGACGCGGCTGATGAGCGCTCTGTTGTCGTTGAAGAACTTCTCCCGGTCCGCGCGGCACTGCTGCAGCGAGCTCTCCATATCTTGGAGGCGGCGCTGGCAGGAGTCCAGGCTGCTCTTGGCGGCCTGGAGCTCGGACTCGCGCTTGTGCAGCTCCGCCGCACCCGCCACGTTGCGCGCTCCAAGGTCGGCGATCTCCCTTCTGCTGTCCGCGAGGGCCTCCTCCTTCGCCGCAAGCTCCGCCTTCACGCTTCCCAGCTCCGCCCTGAGGTCCTCGACCTGCCCTTCCGTCTCTCTCAGTTTGTCCTCGAGTCGGCTCCCCTTTGCCTCTAGCGCGGCCTTGTCCTGGAGGAGGCCATCGATGTTCTCCTGCAGGGCCTCGTGGATGTCGGACAGCTCCTTCACCTGAGCCTCAAAGGACTCGCAGGCGGTCAGGCCGTACTTGCGCGCGGTTTCACTGATGGGGTCGCGGCCGAGCAGATCCAGCTGGCGACGCAGGTCCGCCTCCCGCTCCTTCCAGGCGCGCTCGGCCTCGTGCAGCAGCGCGATGTCCCTCTCCTGGCTCTCGACGGTCGCCTGGAGCTCGGCCAGCAGACGCAGGTGCTGGCGCTGCGTGGCTGCCGCCGTGCGCGTCTGCACGGCGGTTTCACTCCCGTCCGCCGCGCCATCACCAACAACAGCAAGAGCGTCGTCGCTGTTCTCGTCGCCGCTGTGGGCACGGCTGCTGCGACCGTCGCTGCCATCGCTCTTGCTGCTGTCAGCGAGGGAGCGGTCGCTGCCGCCGCCAACGGCCTGCAGCTCGTCGCTGCGTGCGTCGCCGCCGTCGGCGCTTCCGTCGTCCTCCTCATTGGTACGGGGACGACGGCGTGGGCGATCGGGGGCGGAGGCCTGCCGGAGCAGCACCTCCTGCAGCCTCACTTCGGCGGCTTGGCGCTGTTGGATGGCGCGGCGCAGCTGGCTGTTACCGTCTGCCAGCGCGCTCTCCGCGTCGCGCGCGCGCAGCGTCATCTCGTGCAGCTTCCTCTCCATCTCCTCTTTCCCTCTCCGCAGGTCCCGCACGAGAGCCGCGTTGGCGGCCAGGACGGTGTCGCCCGGGTAGAGGGCCAGCAGCGTCGCCTGCGTGCCGTCGCCGGACAGGAACTGCTCCTTCACCTCCGCCAGCTGGTGGGCAAGCCCGTCAATGGTTTGCGCGTTGTCCGCGGCGATGCTCGCGCCGATCTCGGCATCCCTGCGCAGCTCCTCCGCCTCCTCCTCGAGCCGCCGGTTCTGCGCGTAGAGGCGGCTGTAGCGGCGGTTCTGCTCCTCGAGCTCGCGGCCCTGGAGGGCCATCTTCTCGCGCGTGGCCGCCACAGCGAGCTCGTGGCGTTGCTGGTGGGAGGAGAGCTGCTCCTGCAGCAGGTCGATTTGCGTCAGCAGCTTGCTGTTCTCCTCCTGCGCGTGCGCCAGCTGGGCCTCGCGGTCAGCGATGCCACTGTTGGCTTCGTCGAGGTCGGCAATGACGCGCTCGTACGCGTCACGGGAGAGCATGTCACTCATGGCGGCCACCACGTCTTCCCGCTCCTTGAAGGCTGTGTCGCGCTCCAGCTCCAGCCTCCACATCCGCTCGTACAGCTCAATGTGCGAGGCCTTCTCCTCATGCAGCTCCTGGGCCAGTCGGCTGCTCTGCGCCTGGGCAAGGGCCAGCTGATCCTTCAGGTCGGCGAACACGTTATCGTCGTCGGCGTCGTCCTCCGCGCTGTCGTCGGTCACGACAAGGTACGGGTTTTGGCTGATCACCACGCCAGTACCTTCCGCACGGACACCGGGCAGCAGGAGTGGGTCAATGGCCGAGGTGACGCCGCCAGTGGTGGTGGTGGTGGTGGTCGAGGCGACGGCAGCCGGAGCGGCCGCCATGGTGGGCGTGCCGAGAACCATGGCAGACGGCATCGGCGAGGCGGATGAAAGCATCGCTGGGGGCGGACTCATGCCGCTGTTCCCGTGGCTGCCGCCATCCACCACCACCGCCGGTTCCATCGGCTGCAGCATCGGGGATGCGCTTGATCGAGCCGCGAAGGCCACACCAGCTGCTGCTGCAGTGGTAGTGGCAGCGCGCTGCTGCTGTTGCTGCTGCTGCTGCTGGGCAAGAAGGGACGTGAGGACGGCAGCGGCGTGTTCGGTGCGGGTGGTGAGCTTCGCGAGTTTGCGTTCCTTCTTGGCGAGGAACGCGCGTTGCCGTGCCTGTGCGACGGTGTGCACGCGTTGAATTGTCGCTTCTTTCGCGGCAGCCGTCTCCAGCAGCGACATCATATGAGTCAGGTTCACCGGGTCGCCAAGCAGGCCATCGTCGGCGCCAAGCGCGGGGACGTTGGGGTCCCCCACTGCCAAGGCGACGGCGCTGCTGCTGGCCCCTTCGTGTGCCTCGCCTTGCGCGCTAGTCGAGACGAGGTTCGCTCCGTTGCCGGCGGTACCGTGCAGGAGGAGGATGAACTCCTGCGTGGCCTGCCGAAGCACCTGCTGTGCCTGTTCCCACCCCTTGCGGTAGACATCGGCCCGGCTGCTCTTGTCGGACACGGCAATGGTCACTGCCTGCTGCGCAAGCGTAACGGCCTGCGCCGTGCAGAGGGACGTCAGGGACTGCAGCAGGGAGTTGCCGGCGTCGGACACCAGCGAGGCGCGACGCTGCTGCGCCGTCCCCGCGGACGAGATGGCCTTGGTGGCCAGCAGCTGCAGAAGGGAAGCGGAGAGGCCCTCATCCACCCGCGCGACGGTGGCGTCGTGCTGCTCGAGAACGGCACCGATGAGCTGCTTCACGGAGTCCTGTACCGACTGCGCGAGGACCTGAGGACCGAGCACCACATTCGCCCACGGCGCCCTCCGCATTCGGTTCAGGGAGCCGTCGTCCTCCTCCTCTCCGTGCCGCGGCTGCGGCCCCTGAGAGGTGATGATGCACTCGGACTGAGAGGAGGCGAGGTCGGCCTCCTCCTCCGGCAGCCGCGAGCGCTGGTGCGGGGCTACCGTCGTGCTGATGCGAGTCGTGAAAGCACCTGAGGAGGAGGAGGAGGAGGACCCAACGGCCTCTCCCTTCTCCTCTTCCGGTTGCGAGGGCGTGGTGCTGCTGCCCGCCACCGCCTCTGTTGGCCGACCCGCCTCTGAGTCTGCCGAGGAATGCACAAGTCCATCGCTGTCGTCGTCCATAGTGTCCTGGTGATTGGCGTCGCGCGGCATCACGATCGACTTGCCTGCGCCTGCCTGTGCCGAGGTCGCGCTGTTTGGCCTTTGGGGCCGCGCGAGGGACGTTTCCGCTCTCTCAAGACGCTGCGTGACATCATACAGCTGCCGCGCAAGCTCCTGGTTCCGCACGACCAGCTCCGCAACCGAGTTGACGGAGAACCGGTCCAGCTTGTCGTCGGCTTCCACCATGTCGAGCATGTCAAGAAAACTCCGATTCTCCTCCTCGCCAATCTCGCTGATGACGGTGCTGGTCATGGGCAGCCCGTCCTTGCGCTGCCCCGACGACGATCGCACAAGGGTGAGCTCCGCGCTTGAGTGGTGTCGCCGCACCGTGCCGTGGACGGGATCGAGCACCGAGTACGCCGATGGGCGACCGAGCGGGACACCGCTGAGCTGGTCGCTGGCGGGCAGCCGCGGCTCGCAGGGCATCTCGAGGTCCATGCGGCCGCCACCAAAGTTGCGCAGCGCGACGCTGCGCCGCCGGGACGAGGAGTACGTACTGAGGCCGCGCCTCACTCCACGCTCCACCTCCACCTGTGGCAAAAGCGAGGCGGTGGTGAGTTGCTGGCTTGACTGCTGCTGCTGCTGTGCTGGTGGCAGGAAGGTGACATCGAGGGTTCTGCTGCTGAGCAGCGTCTGATTGCTCGTGGCGTGTGGCAGGAGCGTAGCAGACGCGCCGAGGAGCGATCGCTTCTGGTTCAGGGTGCTGGCAATGGAGGCAGTGCGCGCCGCATCGAGCGGCTGGACCGAGGATGAGGAGGAGGAAGAAAGGGGGTGGGAGAGCGATGGGGAGAGGGAGGTTCGCTGCTCCGCTGCCGCGGACGCTGGTGACGGGTGAGCGCGGCGTGAAGCATTGCCTTCTCTTCCTTGACCTTCTCCCTCCCCGGCTTCCCCCGCGTCGTCGCCGTCACCGCCGTTAGGGTCGGGCGGGTGATGATGGCGTGTTTTGAGCGCGCGCCGCAAAGTCTCACACTTCACCAGGAGGGAGGCGACTTGCTGCGACAGCACCCCGTTGCGGTATGTCAGGCTCTGCGCGTCCTGGCGCAGCAGCTCATCCTCTTCCTTCAGAGCGGCGAGGGCGGTCGTGAGCGTGGCGTTGTCCGTCGCCAGAGCCTTCATCTTGGCCTCCACCTCCGCCAGACGGGTCCGCGTGGCGGCGTGGGTGGCGGCGAGGGCGGCCTGCTCCTCCACCTCGCGAAGGGCCTCTGCCCACATACCGACGTGGTGTCGCGGTGGTGCGGCCGTGGAGAACTGCCCCTCTTCCTCCTCGTTCCCCTCGCCGTCTGGGCGGTGGTGCGACGGCCCCTGTGTGCTGTTGGCGACCACGCGGCCATTGTCGTCGATGCCAGCAGCAGCGGATGGCATGCCGCTCTCCGCCTCCGTCAGCTCGCGCAGCTGCAGCTCCAAGTCGAGCTGCTCCGCCAGCTTCGCCGTCTCCAGCCGTAATATGCCCAGCTCGTAGGTGGCCCTCTCCTTCGCCTGAGCCATCTCCTGGAACTGCGTCAGGCTGACGGTTGTCGTTTTGAGCACGGCAAGCTCCTGCCGGTACCGCGCGTTCTCCTCCGCGACGGTGGAGAGCAGCTGCGCGAGGTCGGCGAAGTGCGCCTTCCAGCGCTGCCGCTCCCCTTCCAAAGTAGCGACAGCGCCGTGTGCTCTGCGGTAGTCCGCGAGCAGTGCGGCGACGGCCGACGGCGATGGCGTGTGCAGTACCCCGTCGTGCGCGTGTAGCGCCGGCGTACCTGCACCCTCCTTGCCGAGCTCCTCGCTCTCTCCACTGCCGCTGTTGTCCCGCGTATCCTTCGTGCTTTGCCAGGAGGTCTCCAGCTGCTTCACCGCCGCGAGGCGATTGCTGAGCTGTTCGATAAGGCTCGTCGCCTTCTGCAGTTGGCCGCGCAGCACGCCATTTTCGCCGTGCAGCTGGTCCACGCTCTTGTGGTGGTCCTCGATCAGCTCCTTCACGGTGAGCGCCACGTGCGAGGAGGAGTCCTGCAGGGCGTGGGACAGTAGCGTTGTCTTGACATCGTCCTGATACTGCTCCACCGCCAGCACGGCGCGCTGCTCCACCTCTGTCAGCTCCTGTGACGGGGTCGATGGCGCCGCTGAGGAGGCGAGGGACGTGGATCGCGCTGTCGGTGGCGCGAGGGGGGAAGCAGAGGAGGCAGAGGAGGAGGTCGCCGAGGCCATCTGCTCGGGCAGTTCTCCCTCTTCCTCGCCTCCGTGCTCCTCATTGTCACTGGGTAGGGAGGGTGTGCCCTGCGAGGCGGGTCGCGAGGACGACGGCGTCGGTGGTAGAGAGGTTGGAAGGCGAGTATCTTGCTGTGGACTGCCCCCCTCACCCTCGCCAGTGCTACCGCGGTCCCTGCTGCTGCTGGATGACGGCGGCGTTGGCGGGAGCTCTTGATTTTCGATCCCGTCGAACATCCTTCGCACAGTCGTGAGGAAGATGAAGGGGATTAACAAACAGCAACAACGGTAATAGCAATGGCAACGGCAAGAGTGGTACCAACGGCGATGGTTGAAGTGTCTGTGTCTGCGTCTGCGCACGGGGCTCGTATATTAGGAAAGGCAACGAGGAATCGGTTCTATCGACGTGTGTGGGGGAGAGAGAAAAGAGGTATGAAGGGGAAACAATGCACCGCACCACGGGGTGACAGCAGCAGCGACACTGACGACAACAACAACAACAACAGAGAGAAGGACTCGTCTGGGATCGTTCACTGTGCTAACCAGATGAGGAGCTACAGGGCAGGAGAGGGGGAGGGAGAGGAGGGGATGATACCAACTCGCACGGGATCTAGTAGAAAGCGCTCTCTCTATGCTTTCTATGCTCTCTATGCTTGTGCACACACAGTCTGCGTTTGCCTTCGCTTTGTGAGAGAGACACGGATGACCGATGGGAGGGGAACTTGATGGAGGATATGGAGGGAGAAAAGAGGAGAAGGGCCAGTAGGAAATAGGTATAGTTTCTCTTGCGAGGTTACTTCTTTGCTGCTTCTTTTTTCTTTGGCTACTGGCCGAGGGAGTAGAGGAAGCTGTAGTGCTGCGAAGCGAGGAAGTAGCCCACCTGGAAGCCCAGGAGCGAGCCCAGGAGCGGGACCTTGTTCACCGAGCCGTTCACAAGGTGCTTGTAGATGAACCGCTTGAGCACAATAGTGAAGAAGGGGTCGCGCAGGAACGTGTAGCCCATGTTGCGCATCGCCTGCTGCAGTCGCAGGCCATCCCGCGACACGACGGCAGGGACGTTGGCCACCACCGCTGCCGCCGTCTCCACACCATCGGCAGTGTTGCCGTTGTCATTGTTAGCGGCAGCACTTCGCACAGCGCCGTCCTCCTCACCCCCGGCGCCGCTCTCCCCACCACGCGACGCGCTGCTCTCATCCACGCTGTCGTTGTTGTCCTGCAGAAGAACCTGTGAGGCAGAGGGCTCGTCAATGTACACGACTGGGATGCGATGGGAGCGGATAAAGCGAGAGAGCAGCACGACAAGCGCGTCGAGGGCGGCAAAGATGGCCCACCACCGCCAACTGGAGAAGAGCGTCTGCTGCGCCGAGGACGCCTCCATGGTGACGCGCAGCGCGGGGAAGTTGTTCAGCGCGGCTTCTTCCGCAGCCCTCGCCCGTTCCTCCTTGGTCAGCACCGGCCTCACAGGGGCGTTGACGCCCGTCGCCTTGTCACCTTCGTTTGTCTTCTTCTTTGGGGCATTGGGGATCTTGGCGATGCTCTCCCCGCCTGTGGCCGGGAAGACGTGACGCGCCGCCGCGAGCACCAGCACCGGACGCACCAGGAGGAAGGCATCCACGGCCATGCCGAGCACGTCAATGAAGGTGAAGGGCACCGCCTCGGCAGACTCACGCTCCCAGGCCTCTGCCTCCTCCCTGGTCGCGACGTCGTCGTTGCTGTTGTTATTGTTGGCGGTATCTGCCGTCGAATCGGGCCCGTTGTCTGGATGGAAGGTGTGCCGGTGCTCCGCGCGGCGGTTGGAGACAACGCGGGGAATGACCAGTCGGGCCCCGTTGGGCCCAATGGTCTGGCCGTACAGTTGATTCCATCCCACCGAGCCATCGACATGCCCGGCGGCGCCGGCGCCGGTGCCGCAGACACGGTTTGCCCCTTGTTGCGTCTTGTCCGCCAGGAAGTAGCGCGGGATCCACAGCATGCGCACCACGCGTCGCAGGTACTGCCGGATGGAGTGCCACACCCAGGGCATCAGGAAGAACTGACGATGCACGCACATGTTCAGCACACACTTCACCGACTGCAGCGCGAGCAGCACGTTCCACGTCGTCTGCTGCGTGCAGTACTTGCGCACAAGGATCTCCCCCAGGATCTCCAGCTCTTGAACGGCGCGGAGGAGATAGGTCAGCATCTCGGAGGTGTTGACCGCGCGGGAGCTCGTCTGCAGGATCGCTTGGTTGGTGAAGGCGTGCAGCTTGCTCACCGTCCAGCACCCCTCCATGTTGATCAAGTCGGACGGGTCGCTGACGATCATCGCAAAGGTGCGGGACAGGCGCTCGAGGCTCTGTGCGTTCTCCTCATTCGCGCGAACCCAGTTGACGTACCAGCGGAGCGGCTTCGGCAGCGCAAGACTCGACGACGATGGCGGCGACGACCAGTCACCACCACCAGCAGCAGCGTTTGACCGGCGACCCTGCACCGCAGCATAGTGGCGCCGGGTGGTGTTTGTGGCCGTGACGTTGGCGACGGACATTCGCGTATGGGAAACAGGTGGAAAGAGAAGAGAAGATATGTCTGTATTTGGGTGGGTGATTGCGGAGAGGGGGGAGGGGTGTGTGTGTGTGTAGGGGGTGAGGAGGAAGGCCGGCTTCTGATATTCTACCAGTAGATATCAATGATGGAAAAAGGACAGCGGAGGAACTGCGAACGGGCAGCCGCAACAGCAGCAACAGAACAAGTTAGATCAAACAACAACGGACAGAGATGAGCTATCATCGATGGACAGGGGGTGGAGAGAGAGAGAGAGGTGACGTTGCTCACACATGTGTTGCAGTATTTGAGGAGGCCATTCCCAACCACCACTTCCCCAACAACGACAACAACTGCAAGAGCACAGCTTCTGGGTACTTGGGTCACCCTCCCTCCCTTTCCCTTCTTCTCTTCTTGCCTTCTTTCCTTCTTGTACGTGCGCATCATTTGGCGTCGATCTTCTCCAGTATCACGCCCACCGCTGTGCACATCGTACTCCTTGAGAAGGCACCCGATCTCCCTCCTCTTCTTCTTCTGCATCGTCTAGGTTGTGCCTGTGCGTGCCCACTTCACGATTGTCATGGGGCGTCTGCTCCACTCGCTGCCGCTGCTGAGGTCCACTTGTGCCACTACCGCTGGTGTTAAGCACGCGCGGCGCTTGGACCTGTGCGGTGACGTCCTTACGGGTAAGGCTGGCCGATGCTGCCGCCGCTGCCACAGCAGCATCGGCGTCTTGGTGGTACCCCGTGCGGAGGATGGTGTGAATGGAGGCGAGGGTGATGCTGAGGCCCAGCCCTGTCGTCATGACAAGAGCGGCGAGCAGCAGGCCATACTCGCGCGGAGGAAAGAAGGCCTGGGTGAAGTGATTTCGGTCCACAAACGGCATAAAGCCGATCCACAGCATACAGTAGGTGACGAAGGCGGTACTTAGAGCGAGCAGGACGCTGCCAATGAAGCGATCAGACAGCATCCTTGCTCCACCCCCCCTACCTCCTTCCCTCACGCTTTATCCCCCAGTGAACAGGAAATGATGTAGGGCCTTTCAAAGCAGTTTCTGTGTGGGCTGTTCTTTCCTCTCCCTCGTCGAAGGCTCGGCGAAGGGAAACAAAGCAGAGCAGAGGAGAGAGACATTGCAAAAGATGATAACGGCGGCATCCACAGGAGCCCCCCGTGCGATAGAGAGAGAGGTGGAGGACGAGGACGAGCTCCCTTGCGTGTGCGTGCGTGTGTGTGCGTTGGGAGCGGAGTAGCCTACGTGGCTCCCCGCTCCTCCTCCCTACTCATGCTGATGACAGCCTCTCTTCTTCCTTCTCATTCATCTTAGGGATGCGATTAGCCGTTGTTTAAGTAGGATGCCAATGAAGCGGGGGGGGGGGGGGGTGTGCGGTGGGGAATGCGTGCAGCGGGCAGATGTGGGAAAGAGGGAGAGGGGCGGCTTTCGCTCATTGTGCGCCTGCCGACTGTGGCGCGGGGGGCTGCCTTTCGAAGAAGACGAAGCGCTTCTTCCACGTGGCCGCATCAGGGCCCGACATACCGTCGGTGATGCTCGAGACGACGGCCTCGTAGGCCTGTCTCGCCGCCCGCATGGACTGCCCGTCGTTCAAGAGGCTTCCCCCCGCCCCCAAAGGCAGCGTCGGCACGCCGACAAGTCGAAGAAATGGTGGTGGTGCTTTCGCTTCCGCCCCCGCCCCCTCCGCATCCGCGTCCGTCCCCGCAGGTGCGGCTGCATCTCCTTCGTGCAGCACCCGCCGCCGGTCCTTCTCGGTTGCCTGCTGCAGCTTCTCGCACTCGCCAATCGCAAAGGCGTGGGAGTCCCTCGTGGCACTCGGGATATCAGTCAGGAGAGGCTGGGTTCCGTCGCTGTCGCTGCCGCTGCCGTAGATGGAGTTCACGGCAAGCTGCAGGCCACTGAGGGTGAAGCTGGCGAGGAAGGCCACCTCGCTGTCTCTGTGTAGCCCAATCACGGTGGCCTTGCCGTCCGTAGATGGGGCAGCAGCGGTGGGGGAGGAGAGAAAGTTGTCCAGCACGAACTTCTCCAGCGCCTCCTGCGGCAGCTCGGCGGCGTCAGCTGTGAAGTGCAGGATCGAATGCTGGGAGTCGTACGGCGTCACCTGGTCTGTGATACTGGTTTGCTGGACAAGGTGAACCACCGCAGCGTCGGTGCTGGTGCCGGATCGGGTCAGGGCGATGAACACTGGCGGCATCGGAGGCTGTGGCTGCTCCCCCTCCAGCCCTTGTGCTTCCCTTGGCGGAGCCCCGCCAGAGCCCTTCCCGGCTGCCATATCCGCACGAGAAATGAGGGGGCGGGTGGCGATGACGACGACGCGGCTGAGCCGGGCGTCCCCCGCCTCCGTCCTGAAAAATGCATCGTAGTCCGCCTCGGTCAGGCCTTCGTTCATGGTGCCATCCGCACGACGCCGCTCCAGCTCCAGGACGTTCCTCCAGCCAGCGAAGCGGACGGGCAGCACTCGCTTCTTCGCCACGCCCGGCGGCGATGACGATGACGAGGAGGAGGGGAACTCCCGTACGAGCTCCTCCGGTGCGACAATGACTCTTGTGGGGATGTGCTGCCCATTGGCAAGCACGGCGTACTGCTGCTCCGTGTCCTCGTCCACCACGACCCGCGCCAGGCCACGGTTCAGCACAAAAACAGCGCCCCACACCGCGGCGGTGCGGCAGGCGTGTTGGGGCAGCTCACTGGCCCCGTAGCGGGGGATGAGGAACGGCACCTCGTTGCCAAACGCCCCCACGGAGGTGAGCAGCTCGCGGACGAGTTGAACCGACTGCAGCAGACCCGCACCGGATGCAGCCGCAGCTGCAGCGGACGGATCCCTCCTCTGCTCTCCTGCCTGTTCGTCCGCTTGGGGAGACCTCGACTTGCTTCTGTGGTCGAGCTGTCCCATGAGCGTCATGATGTCCAGCGCGCGACCCGAGAGGGAGTACTTCTTCGCCAGCAGCTCGCTGAGCGTCAGGTCGGGGTTGCCTTGCAGTACCTTGGCAAAGGTCCTTGTCGCCTGGGCGGCAGCGGCGTCGGCTGCTTGCTTCTGCAGCTCGGCGCTGTCGGCCGGGCTGGCGAACTTTGCGTGGAGCTGCTCCGCCAAGGAGGCCTCGACGTCCTTGACAAAGGTCATCAGGCGACGCTTCTCTAGCAAACCAACGGCGTTGGTGGAGAAGATGTCGGCGCGGGTCAGCGGAACCGGCACGAGTGTGTGCCCCCTCGTTGGGTGCGCCGGGTCGCGAGGCTGGAGAAAGAAGAAGCCGTTGAGGTAGAGGAACTCCATGGAGCGCGCCATGTCGGCCTGGACGAGCTGCTCCACCACCGCCCCCTTGGCCATGTAGGAGGCCGGGACGAGGTCGATGAAGTAGCCGTTGCTGCCCAGTTTTGCCTCGTCGTGGAGGAGAATGCGCGGTTTGTCTGTGCCGGGCACACGTGGGCGTGTGTACAGGTGTGCTTCCCCTGCCTGAATCGCTGCCTGTGGTGTCTCCGGGCCCGTGCGCATGTCTTCAAGGTAGGCGATGAACTTGGCAAGGGGAAGCGTGGCGTTGGCGCCGCCGTACGTGGCCTCGCCATCGCAGTGAAGGACCTTTAGCCCACTTCGCGCGAGCGCCGCAGAGAGCAGGGACTGGACGATCCCCGTTCCCTGAATCACGGCATCGAAGTGGGGGAGGGTCTTCTCATTGTCCGCCGCCGCTGCTGCCGCCTTCCTCAGGAGGTGGTAGTTGCTGTTCTCGTTCGTCTCGGCAATCTTGGCGTAGTTGGCGAAGAGGCTGGCGAGGTCGAGAGGGGCGCCGACGCGGTCGTAGCGGCGGGTGATCTTGTAGCACTTCACCGGCATGCGGACCTCCTCTGGGCCGCGGTCCTCGGGGAACATCATGGGGTAGGTCTGCTCGTCCACCTGCTCGTAGGCGAGGCCGTGGGCAACGCACTTGTCAAAGAACTCAAAGTCCTGCAGCTGCTTGTACGCGCGGTGGTGAGAGAAGACACAGTAGCCAGCCGCCGCCGGGGCGTGGCTGAGGGTCCGCAGGAGCGTGTCGACGAGGTCATCGTTGCAGACGTGGTTGAACAAAATGTCAGAGAGGATGACAATGTCGAAGCCTGTGTTTCTTGTGTAGCCCATGACGTGGTCAATGTGCTCCGTCTTGCCCCACAGGAGCGGCGCGACGGCGACCACCGCGGCGGCGTCGGCATCCGTGCCCTTCTTCTTGGCGCTGCTGCCATCTCCCCCCTCACTCACGTCGGCGTCGATGAGCTCCGGCTTGCAGTTCTCGTCAACATTCATCTGGATGACATCCAGGAGGTCTGTGTCGGGGTAGTCGGTCACCACCACCACCTTGGCGCCGTTGCGGTAAGCCACCAGCGACGGCACGCCGAGGCCGGCGCCAAGCTCCAGCACCGTCTTCCCACGCACGTCAATGCAGCGCTGGTCCATGCGCTTGGAGAGGTACTTGGCGGCGTTCCACAAGCGATGCCCCCACAGGCTGTGGTGCTTGTTGCGGTAGTGCACCACGAGCGGCGGAGGCTGCAGCGCTGCCAATCGCCCACTCAGCTCCTTCAGCTGGCCCTCGATGTCGGCCTGGCCTCCTCCTCCTCCTGTTCCTGCTCCTTGCGGCAGCTTCAGTGAGTCAAAGCGATGGTAGAGCGGCGTAAAGTCGCCATGCGTGGTCCCTTCCTTCATGTTCGCCATGCGGTCGACAATTAACGTTTCCACAGGGTACTCCGGCGCCGCCGCGTTGGCCTCGTCGCCAAAGAGGAGAGCCCCAAAGTTGCTCTCATCACTGTCCGACATGTTTTGCTGCTGGAGGGGGAGAGAGAAGCTACACGAAATGANCAACGAACAACGACAGTAGCAATAGCAGCAAACAAGCACGCAACGCGTGTGTGGTGTAGTTAGGCAAGGCTTCAACGTGCTGTGGTGTTTGGTGAAGGGGGTGAGGTGATGAGAGAGGTGGGGTGGGGTGAAAGAAGGCTTGTGCACCTCCTGGCCCATTCTCAGCCACCGCTCCCTTCTGCGCATACGGTGTTCCATCTTCCATAATCATGTGTTTGCGCAAGGCCAAGGACATGGCTTGGGGATGAGTGAGCGAGTGGGTGTGACTTACCTGTCAGCGTGTAAGACAGCCAACGGCGAAGGAGCAGACGGGAGGCAGTGGGGGATAGAGTAAGGGACAGGAAGACTGCCCACACCCACACCCCACACAAAAGAGGATATCAGGGGGCATCAGCAGTTGTGGATGTATGAGGAGAGAGAGAGTAGCAGAGGTACAGAAGGGGGGGGGGAGGGTCCGAATGGAGCAAGAACAAGATCGAGGAAGAAGCCCTACCCATACATATATCTGAGAAGAGATGGATGGGATGGCTCGATACAAGGTGTCTTCTATGGGGCCCGCTGGAGGGCAACGAGCAACGCCTCCAGGAGCGCGATGCCGCCCATGCTGCGGCACTGATGCACCAGCTCATGCTCCGCCACGGTGGCGTACATGACGGGACGCGTCGAGTGCAGATACTCCACTCGACTCCTCTGGTATGACAGAAACTCGTTCGCGCGCTGCAGCAGCTGCAGGCGCCGCTCCTCAAGGCCACAGGGGCAATCCAAGGAGATAGGCGATGGGCCAGCGCCGCCGCTACCGCCTTCGTTGTCGTCTGCCAGTCGTAAAGCTGTCCCTCCCTCCTTGGCGCTGTCGTGCCGGGTACGCTTGCGGCGGCCTTCGTGGTTGAACCA
>JASAOB010002679.1:25278-38718 GCA_030849825.1 Herpetomonas tarakana | reverse complement strand
GGGATGCGACGGCGCTGTGGCTGCCGCTCTTTGCGTACGACGAGGACGTCAAGGTCGACGGCGTGGAGAACTTCTACCACTTTCTCCTCCTCAGCGTGCGCTGCCACGGGCATCCGACGACACTCTTCTGCCCAGTGCAGCGCGTCCGGACGTGGTGGGCGACGACGCGCGGCAGCTGGCTGCAGAGTGGCCAAGCCACACCCATGAGTCTGACGGCGGATGCGTTTGACCTGTCGACGCTGCTCACAATGTTCCCTGCACAGTTGCACCTCGCCACCTCCTCCCAGTGCTCCACGGCACCTGCTGTCTCCTCTGCGCCTCCCGTATGCGTCGCAAAGCTCACGTCCACGGCATCGGGTGGGGTGCAAGGCGTAGCGGAGAGCGCTCGTGAGCCGCGCGACAACGACGGCGGGAGTGTCGCCGCACCTCTGCACGTGGTCCCCGCGGAGGTGGCAGCCATGGAAGATGTGCAAGCGACGCCGCTGCCGTACGCGGTGGAGTGCTATGGGGACTGCACCTCCTACTACACGACGCGCTGGCGCATGTCGGTCACGCACCTCCTGCACCCGAGCACCCAGCTCCAGTGCGAGTACGTACACCAGGGCCCGCCTTCTCCAAGCGAGACAGAGGATGACCTGGGCTCCCTGCACATCTTTGTCTTGCGGAAGGAGGTGGTGAATGGCATGGACGAGTACAGGGCGGAGGACTACGACGGCGCTGTTATTTGGGTTCCCTCGGATCACTACGCCACCACCGCCTCTGCTGCCGTCCTTGTCCCCACCAAGGAGCCGTCCCCTGTCGCACGCATTCCCGTCACCGTTTGCTGGCGAAGGAACGTGTTTCGCCTCGGCGCCGGGCCCATGGTGGTTCACGTGTACGGCGGCTACGGGGACAGCGACGATCCGGAGTTCTCCACGGAGCGACTCTCGCTGCTGGACCGCGGCCTCGCCTGGGCCTACGCGGCCGTCCGCGGCGGCGGCGAGCTGGGCATCCCCTGGCGCGACGCCGGCCGCAAGCTGCAGCGCGCCACGACGGTCAACGACTACGTGAGCGTCGCCAGCTATCTCCAGGACACCGGGCTGTGCCAGCCCGGGCGTCTTGTTGCTTGTGGCGGGTCCGCCGGAGGTGTCGCCGTGTGCCGGGCCATGCACCAGGCGCCCGAGCTCTTCTTCGCGGTCATTGGCAGCGCACCGTTTGTGGACTGCCTGACCTCGCTCCTTGACGACGACATGCCGCTCTCCGTGACAGAGCGGGAGGAGTTTGGCGACCCCGTGACGGACGCGGAGGCCTACCGCCTCATCAAGTCCCTCTCGCCAACCGACACGGTGGAGGAGCTGGTGGAGAGGGTGGCCGCCAGCCGCCCCCACCGCGCAGCTGCCGCGCACATGCACACCGACAGCCCCGCCGTGCCGCACGTGCTTCTTGTCGCCAGCTGGGAAGATACGCGCGTGGGGTACTGGGAGCCGATGAAGCTCGCTGCGGCCCTGCGAGCCAAGGTGTACAAGCCCCTTCAAGAGGAGATCGCGCAATCGGCCCAGCAGGCAGGAGGGGAGGCAGGGACCAGTGGGAGCTGTGGAAGTGCCCCTCCCTCCACGATGACAACGACGAGGTATCCTCACCTGTACTTTTGCTGCGACTTCGACGCGGGCCACGCGGGGCCGAGTGGGCGATACGAGCAGCTCAAGGAGATTGCACGTGAGTACGCCTTTCTCCTGTGCCTACTGCAGCGCCACGGACCTATGTGAGAACTGTGTGTCTCTGTGTATGTCTGCTACAGTGCCGGCAGGAGTCGCAGGGAAAGAGATAGTGTTGTTTGTAAGGAGGAAGAAACGGAGCGGAACTACAGGCCCCCCCCCCCCCGCGCCGACCAACAGGCAAGTCAACACACACACACGCAAAGCAAAGCGAAGAGGTAAAGCGAGATGAGGAGAAGGAGAGAGAGGGAGAGGGCCACCCACGTCGGTATGGGGTACGGGGGAAAATGGCCCAGCCTTCACCGTGTGATTCCAATTTCTCTCTTCCTGCCTCCATGTGGGATTACTACTTCCTCTTGCTTTGCCCTTGTGTCCTTTCGGGGTCTGTCACGCAGAATCACACGCACGTCGCGTCCGACATGTCGCAAACGCTTCCACCGAGCCGCCTCACCGATGTGCTGCGCCGCAACAGCATGAAGACGCTCAAGAAGCACGCCGCAGAGCTGGCGGCTGCGTCGAGTCTCATGCCAGCGGAGGCGATGCAGACAAGGTTCCTGCGCAACCACTTTCTTATCAATCCCAAGGCGCTGCACCTGCTCTTCGACGAGCTGACACTGAGCCGGTACTTCCTCTTCGCGGTGTACAAGCCACCCTTCTGCCCGATGCGCCGCACCGAGGCCCGCGAGAACTACCACAAAGTCTCCGTGGAGTCCTTCATCAGTGCAGCACTGGGCTCGCAGTCGATCCTGCCCGTGCTCGCAAAGTCCATCGCGCCGCAGGAGGTGAAGGTGCGCGTGCTGAACGACATTGACGCCTTCGCGTCAGGTCCGGTCGTCGTGTCTGTCGCGGACCGGTTCCCCCACGCCACCTCCCTCAACGGCTTCACCTTTGAGTACGACGTGGTCGTTGCGGGACACATTCAGCGAACCACAATGGGCGGAGGGGCCGGGCCGCAGGCTATCCCGACCGAGGCCCTCTTTCCTGAGCTCGTAGAAGGGGGAGGAGAGGGAGGGGGCGGTGCGGCGAACGCGGCGGCGGCGGTGGGGGCGTCGCCGTGTGTGTGCACGTACGAGGTGATGCAGCACTGCTACTACAGCGTGCACCCCGTTTCGCTGCTGAATGTCAAGATAACCTCCCCGCCCTCCCCGCTGCCGCCGAGCATCGAGAGCTTTGTGCGGGACACCTTGGAGACCTGCGTCATTGGCGACCCCATCGCGCTGGGCGACTTCATGAACGCTTCCCAGCAGCAGCAGCAACGGAAAAAGCCCAGCGCGGCTGGGATGACGGCGGCGATGAAGGAGGAACCCGTTGCACCGCTCATGCGCTCCCATGTCGTCTCCATGCGGGGGGACTGCGACTTTCCCCGCGTCTTCACCCACCTTCGCGAGGTCTACGTGCACGTCCCCGTGCTGGACGTGAATGGCGACCCGATTGGCGAGAAGAAGCTGGACTTCCACTGCCGCAAGTGCTTCGACAGCGTGCTGCAGAAGAACAGGAGCTTCTCCATGAAGGCGAACCGGATCGGTCTGCTCGACGGCACCTGGACGCCGGCCTCGGAGTACATGTAGAGAGTGGGGCGTGTGTGTGTGTGGGTGTGTGGGTGGTGTCGGACGCCGATGTTGTTGCTGTTGTTGTTTTTGTGGATGAGGTGCGGCGTCGTGGCACTGTTGCCCTCCCTGCCTCACCCGTTTCACTTGGTACCGGCCCCTGCGGGGACGAGTGGGGAACAACTACAATGAAAATGAAAGAAGAGAGAAGCAAGGAAAATGGCTACTCCCCCCACCTCTTCTCCACATGTGAGAAGTATATAATCCGCTTAGCTGCTCTTCCCTCTGGTTCTCTCTCCCTCGTTGTCTCCACCTCCCTCTCCCCTTCCTTCCTCAGTGCGCCACTCGGTCGAAGACGAAGAAAGCAAAAACAAGTTGGGGGGAAAGTGAAAGGATAGAAAAGGTCGGACCTGCACACACCCACTCCCCCCACCCCTCTGTCGCTGTGGACGATGCCGCCCAAGAGGTCTCCTGTTGCGAGCGCGTCGGCCCGCAGTGTGTCGTCGTCCTCGGCAATGGACAAGAGACAGGGAGGAGGAAAGAGTGGGGGGCTCGTGTTCTCCTCGGCTGAGGGAAGGCTGCCCAGCGCCTCGGCCACCCATTCAGGGCTCCCGTCATCGCCGCAGAATAGGATGAAGCGGGGAGCAGCTAAGCCAACGCAGAAGCCCCCTCGTGAGGGAGTTGAGAGCCCGCTCGCTGGCCCCGGTGGCTCCGCACGCAGTATGGACAGTGATAGCATGATTGCCATCCCGCACGAGGACCAACTCATGCAGGCGGAGCGTCTGCAGGCCATTGCCGACCAGCTATCCCAATCCCTCGTGATACTGCGCACCAAGCTATCCCTGATGGAGCAGCGCATCGCACGCAGCAACACTACCGTCATGGAAGCTGGACGCACTGCACCGGCAACAGCAACAGCAACAGCAGTACGAGCCACGTCTCCCTCGGCCCCCACCAAGAACAATGGCGCTGTGCCGCTGCTGCCCTTTCAAGTTCGACGGGCACAGGAGGAGAAGGAGCAGTTGGCGGCGGAGATCGCGGAAACCTCGCGGACCATTCGCAGGCTGCTGATCATGACCCAGCAGCTGGAAGGTTTCATGCGCTTCAAGGACGCCGTCTTTGCAGAGACCAAGGACGAGTTGGAGACGGAGATCGCGGCGCTGCGGGCAGAGAGGGCCGACAACCTCGATGTCATTCGGGACGGCTACATTGGCCGCATCAATCTCCTGCACCGCTACTGGCCGTGGCGGCAGCTGCTCGACCTTGGTGACACCTCTGTTGGGGGCACGTTTGAGGAGGAGCTGAAGCGCGGCCCCCGGTACCGCCACGTCGGGGTCCAAAACAGCATCGAGTCCGACTACGTGGAGGCGCAGCTGCGCTGGCTGGAGCACTTCAGCGCGCGTGAGGAGATGTTCCAGACGCACCTGCGCCGCCTCGACGCGCTCGTCGAGGACCTGCACGACATCAACGACCTTCTAGAGTCGACGCTGACCTGCCAGGTGTGCAACCTGCTCTTCGACGAGCCCGTCATCTTCTGGCCGTGCGGCCACACCTTTTGCAAGGTCTGCTTCGAGTCGCTCACGATTGCCCCGTCGCTCTTCCGCTGCCCCATCTGTGGCAGCATCGGAAGCGAGGGCTACGTACACAACTTGCTCATCGGCGAATCGGTGGCCAAGTGGATGTTCAAGGACTCCGGCTACGGCGACCTGCAAGGCCCGCTCAACAGCATTCGCGTGCACCTGTCCCGCTTCCGCAAAGACAGAATAGAGAGCAAGAGAAGGGACCTGCAGGCGCTGCTCAAGAAGCACAGGATGACGGAGAAGGCCAAGGGCACGGCCGACACCAAGAGTATCTCTGTCTCCTACCGGGCCTACTAGCCCCCGCTGTTTCTCGCTTCCCCTTTGATGTACACATGTGCCATTACTATTGCTATTGCTGTTTGGAAATGGAGATGGGACACCTCGCCACGCCGTCCTCCTTCATACACATATATGTTCATTTGCCAACTGTACACTTCCCGCCCATCGCATCCCTCTTCCCCTTCAACGACGACAACAAGACAGGAAGCCAAACACTTTCGGGATAGGTCGTCATCGTGACGGTGAGGCTTGCAGACGCGCGCCGCCTTGAGTTTCATGAGCACCGTCATAGCTGCTTCCCCCCCCCCCCCTTTCGTCTTCTTGTTAGCTCTTGTAAGAATCCGAAAGAACACGCCGCCTCTGCTTCTCCCCCCCCCCCCCCTTATCACACACACACTGTCATGTTCCGGCACCGCGATAACGAGGACAAGTTCGCGGCGCGCCGCCTGTCCAAGAACAAGTCGCGACATGACAAGTGGCAAGAGCGCCAGGAGCGCTCCAAGCTGAGTCGGGAGGAGATTGACCTGCTCCACCTCCAGCGCGCCGACCTCCGCAGAGCGCTTGACGACCGCGAAACCGCAAAAGAGGCGAGGATGACAAACAAGCACCACCACCACGGCGCGAGTAGCGAGGAGGCTGAGAACGCCGACGACTCCAGCAGAGAAGGCGACAGGGAGGAGGAGACCTACATCTTCTTCAACCAGCTGCCGCTGTCGCAGCGGACGCAGATGGGCTTGGAGAGGGGCAACTACAAGAAAATGACCCCCATCCAGAGCGACTCGCTGCACCTTGCGCTGGCCGGCTACGACGTGCTCGGCGCCGCCAAGACGGGCTCGGGCAAGACCCTCTGCTTTGTTCTTCCCGTCCTGGAGAAGCTGTTTCTCGAGCACTGGGACGCCGAGATGGGCGTCGGCGCCATCATCCTCAGCCCCACCCGCGAGCTGGCGCTGCAGATCTTCAAGGTCATGCAGGTGGTCGGCTACAAGCACGTGCTCTCCGCGGCCCTGCTCACCGGCGGACGCAACGTGCAGGAGGAACGCAAGCGCCTGCACGTCATCAGCATCATCGTCGGCACACCCGGCCGCATTCTCCACCACCTTCAGGACGATGCCACGCTGGTGCTCGACAACCTGCAGCTCCTGTGCATGGACGAGGCCGACAGGCTTCTCGACATGGGCTTCCGCGAGACCGTCACCAGCATCCTCAAATACCTCCCAACCAACCGGCAAACCCTCATGTTCTCCGCCACACAGACGACGGATGTGAACATGCTGGCCCAAATGTCGCTCCACAACCCCCGCTATGTCACCTCGCAGGCCATTACCCATTCGCCAACGCCGTCGACGTTATGTCAGAACTTCATCGTGGTGGAGCTGCACCGCAAACTCGACGTACTGCTCATGTTCCTGAAGCGCCACCCCCACGACAAGATCGTCGTCTTCCTCAGCACGTGCAACCAGGTGAAGTTCATGTACCTGGCCTTCTCCAAGGTTCTCAAAAAGATGCGCATCCCCTCCATGTGCCTCACGAGCAAGATGAAGCAGTTCCGCCGCGAAGAGGTCTTTCTCACCTTCTGCCGCTGCAGGTCGGCGGTGCTCTTCTGCACCGATGTCGCCGCTCGCGGGCTGGACTTCCCCCTGGTGCACTGGGTGGTGCAGTACGACTGCCCGGACAGCGCGCAGACGTACATTCACCGTGCCGGGCGAACTGCCCGTGCCGGGGCCCGCGGCGTGAGTCTGCTCCTGCTAACCCCACGCGAGACACCGATGCTGAGCTACTTGGCGAACAAGAACGTGGTGCTGCGCGAGATCGCCGTGCGGCCAACCTTCATGCACGACTCGCACGAGATTTTTGTCGCACTTGTCGTGCAAGGTCTCAAGTACGAGGCCCAAAAGGCCTTTATCGCGTACCTGCGCTCCGTCTACTTCTCCAGCAACAAGCACGTCTTCGAGGTGGCCTCGATTGACGTGGAGGCCTTTGCCAAGTCTCTCGGCCTCCTCGTGGTGCCCGACATGTCGGAGCTCCAGCAGCTCCAGCGCGGGGCCAAGAACCTGCCGTGGGATGTCGTCAACTTTATTGCGAAGCGGGATCGGCAGCTGGCCAAGAAGCAGGCCATCACCGACAAGCGGCGCGCTCCGGGTGAGGGAGCCAACGGGAGTACCAGCGTGCAGGGTGACTCGGAGAGCGCAGAGGACGCATCCCATGGAGAGGAGGAGGAACAGGAAGGGAAGGCGGAGAAGACGCTGACGCGCAAAGAGAAGCACCTGCAAGCCTCCGACATGTTTCGCATGCTGCAGCAGAGACAAAAGTTCGCCCGCAAGGGCGACGATGCGGACGACGACGACAGCGAGGACGACTTCCTCGTGAAGAAGAATCCCAAGGAGGGCGGCCTCGCGAACGGCGGCAACGCAAAGGGTGGTGGTAGGGAGAGCGACCTGAAGCTGACGGTGGAGGAGCGCATGGCGGGTCTGTCCAAGAACAAGCGCAGGAAGTTCATTGAGAACCCGGACCTGCGCGTCCGTGACCTCGGCCTCAGTACGCGCGTCATTTACAGCAGCGACGACGACGATGATGATGACGGAGTCGACGAGCAGACAGGGAAGGGTCTTCGGGTGAAACAAGTCATCACGGGCACACGCGAAGACGTCGACGCCGACGAGGTGCGGCATGCACACATTCAGCAGAAGCTCAAGGCGGCCGTCGTCCAGCTCAGCGATAGCGACAACGAAGAGGGAGACTCCTCCACGGGTGGCGATGATGACAGTGACGATGGCGCGCAGGGGGAGGAGGACTACTTTGCCAAGCAGCTGCGGAGGCGTGTGGGTGGGCAGAAGATGACCGACGCGGACCGTGCCAAGAGGCTGCGCCGCCTGCGGAAACTGCAAAAGACAGGTCGCCTCACAAAGAAGCAGACCATTGAGAGCAGCGGTGTGACCAGCCTCGTTGGCGGACCGAAGCCCGCTCGCGACGACGACGAGGACGAGGAAAGCAACGAGTACAGGGATAGCGAGGAGGACGAATCCGAGGGCAGCGACGATGGAGGCCGTGGAAAGGAAGGCGACCTTGCCGACTCTAACGACGACGACGACGAAGACTATGTCTACCACGGAATCGACAGCAGCGGCAGCGACGACGACGACGGCGACAAACCTCCTGCAAGGCGGGTGCGGAGGCGCTAACCTGACCTGTGCTTCCCTCCCCCCCCCCCCCTCAGCCTCTCACTCCATTTCAACTGTAACCAAACGTTTAATATCAATGCTCTATGTTCTCCCCCACACTTCTCCTAAAAATGAAGTAAGAAGCAGAGACAAGGGACGAATGGCGGGTGTGGGGCGAGACGCTACCCGCTCGGAAGAGAAAGAAGATGAGGCGGGGCCTCATCCCCTCCGAGGCACACAGACAGACAGACGGACTTCCCCTTCCTCATCCCCCCCCCCCCCCTCCTGCGTGTATGTATGGAAGGTGGGGATGCCCACAAGTGTACCCATCCCTCCCCCCTCCCCACCTCTCCATTTCTCCCTCCTTCACCGGATGGTAGGTGATAGTAGCACGACAACAGACAATACAAAACAGAAGGACAGGGGACACAAAAGGAGAGAGAACCCATTATGCTTCGCCACTGCTTTGTGCTGCGCAAGGTGACGCGCTCATGGACCAAGTCGTCCATCAGCACCGCCTCGGCCCACTTCCCCGAAGCGGTGCGGGCGGTGGACCCCGCCTCCTTGCGCGACGCCAACACCTCAGCCAAGGAAAGGCGTGTTTGGACGCTGAATGAGAAGCGGCTCGGCACCGCCGAGGCAACGGGGGCGACGGGCGGCGGCCCACCCAAGGCCTTGGTGACGTTCGTGGACAAGATGCGACTCTACGGCGACCTTGTGCGCTTCGACAAGCCGGTTGGGTGGCAGCTGCTGCTCATCCCCTGCTACTGGGGCTCCGCGCTGGCGGTGACCAAGGCGCTCGTGTGGGAAGGTGCGGACCCGCTGGTGCTCTGCGCTCCCTTTATCCCTTTCCATCTTGCTGCGTACTTCCTCGTCGGCGCTTACTGCATGCGTAGCGTGGGCTGCATCGTGAACGACATGTGGGACCGCAAGTTTGACCGCATGGTGGAGCGGACGGCGAGCAGACCGCTGGCCTCCGGTCGGATGTCCATGGCGGAGGCATCGGGGGTACTGTGCTCGCACCTGGCAGTGGCCGGCTTCGTGGCCATGAGCCTGTCGCCTGCTGCCCTTGTCGCCTGCCTCGCCATCACACCCATCTGGATAATCTATCCTTTTATGAAGCGCGTCACGTACGCGCCGCAGTTCTTCCTTGGGCTGTGCTTCAACTGGGGCATCTTTGTGGGCTACGCAGCCGTGCTGGGCCGCGTGGACCTGGCGGTCTGTCTCCCCATCTACCTTGGCTCCGTCATATGGACCATTCTGTACGACACCATCTACGCGTACCAGGACCGCGCGGACGACCTCAAGTGCGGTGTCAAGAGCACCGCCATCTGGGTAGGCGACCGCAAGCACATCCTCAAGGCCATGATTGTCCCCGTTGCACTGGGCTTGCTCGTGTCCGGCGCGGCCGTCTCGCAGTCACTCCCGTACTACATTGGTGTGCTTCTCTGCGTGTACCACCTCCACAGCATCGTCGACGACGTCAACATCTACGACGGCTGGTCCTGCAGCCGCGGCTTCAAGCGCAACGTCACGCTCGGCATGCTTGTCTTCCTCACCATGTGCGTCGGCAACGCTGTGTGGGCCTACGCCTCCGAGCACGAGGCCGACAAGGATGCGATGTCGAACACTGTCGAGAAGGACTCGGGTCTGATGAAGTATCTGCTGTTGAACAAGTCGGCCGAGCCACGGCTGTACGACGCCTCGAGTTTCAACGGCTTCGACAGGGCGGTGCATCCAGTGTTTGTGCAGGCCGAGCTGGCCAAGGCTCGCGGGGACACAGAGCCGCCGGCCATCCCCGCCTGGATGCGGCGTGAGTACTTTGGGGACAACATCGCCTTTCTGCTGCGGCAACTCGGGTCCTCCGAGGAGCAAGTGCAGCGCTGGCTCACGTGGTGGTACTCCGTGACGGACCACTACAACATGTTCTCCAAGATCCAGCTGTAGCGGCGGGGGGCTGCTCTCTCTCTTGGGTTATCGTGATGTTGCCCTTTTCCTCTGTCTGGCAGGTGGGCATGTGGGGGATAGAGGACATGGTCTGTGTTTATGTGTGTGTCTGTGTGATTGTTGTTGATACTCTTTCCTCTTCACAATGAGAAACCAAACAGAAGGAACGCGGTGGAAAGGGGGTGCAGGAAGACGGAGACGGAAGGGGCGGCGTGTTCCCTTCCAGTGAGAACCCCCATTGTGAAGTCGGCAATTATGTTTCCCACCAAGCGCTCACTACGTGCGCATTCTCCTCTCTCACTCTCTCTCACCTTCCCCCTTTTCCTGGCAAAGATCAATGAGTATTGCATCCCCAAACATCGTCGAGGACACCACACAGCGTAGGAAGCGGACGTGGTATCCGTGGTACCTCGCTCCCCCGCAGCGAGACGGTGACGGCAAGACAACACACCCGCGGGATCGCGTTGCGGCGGTGGCAAGCACGCCATCCCCATCACTGCCGCTCGTGTCGCGCGAGGTACACTCTGACTTGGACGCCTCCTCGCCGAAGCAGCTGCCGCCGCTGCACAGTGCCAGAGCAGAGGCCTCCCTTTCGCTGTTTGACGTGTCGTTAATCGCTGGGGCACAGTCGCCGCGTGGGCAGCGTCATGGTGCCGCAGCACAGCAAGGAAAGCGCTGGCTGCTTCTTCCTTCCCTTGGGAAGAGCCGGCTCCCAACGAATCTCTCGATCGGCCACAGGAGCAACAGCAGCCGCAGCACCCACACCACCCACACCACCACACCCGCATCTCCTTTCAGCAGCGTCCCCGCCCCCAGCGCCATCCCCACCACCAGCAGCAACACAGCGGAGGAGGAGGAGGAAGAAGACGGGCCCCAGCCGCTGTCTCCTGACGGCCGGAGCCACCGGCGCGTTCCACCAGCCGTGGCTGCTGGGCTTGTCGAGCTTCGGCGGCGCTTGCTGCGCAACAGGCACTGTATACAGCGCGTGTACGACTGCTTCGTGCTGCCCGAGAGCGTGGAGAAACAGGTGAGCATGGGCCCGATAGCGCTTCCCTCCTCGCACACCGCGGTCAGCCGGCTGACCCGCTCCCAGGCTCGTTCCCTCGTGCACCTGGAGCTGCTTGGCGCACCACTGGATGAGGCAACGCTGCAAAACACCCAGCAGGGTACCTGTTCCTGGAAGGCCTTTTATCGCGGCCTGCGTGTGCTGGGCATCAGCAGCGTGTCGCGAGACCTGTCCCAGGCCATCACTTTCGCCAGCGCGTGCGGCGTGCTGTGCTCTGAGACGGTTCAATTTGGAAAGCTCATCAACATGTTGCGGCCACACGCCGTCCTGGCGCTGCCCACGCGCATCACCCCGACCGGAGCGACCGCAACGCAACCACAAAGGAGAGCGCTACGACTCGAAACTGGCGCGGATGTGCTGGCCGCGTATCAGCACACACAGCACGCGGTGGCCATCTACGACAGCTCACCATTCTACGCCAAAGGACGTGGCAGTCCACGAGAAAGGGCCAGCGGTGGTGAGAGCTTCCGCGTTCCCTCTCCCGGAACCAGCCGCCGCTGTGGCGGGACAACCGAGGTCGACCTCGCGGTGTCGACAGGCACCCTCTGTCGCACCACGGACACCGATACGGCGTCCCCTACTGCCCCCTGTCCGACAACAGCGGCGCACTTCCCCCACGTGCTCCGGTGCGACGTGCGCGACTGCCCCGCCTCTGTCCCCTCGCGTGGCGGTGGCGCCAGCGCCAGTCTTCTCCTCCGCGGCAACGAGAGCGCCTCCTGCTCTGGGATCCCCAGCATGCTGCTTTGCTCCTCTCCAGACGGAGACCGCCGCGGCTCGCCGAGAACGCAGCCGCCTCGCCGGGGCCGCCACCGCCACCGCCGCAGTGTCACGTGGCGCGAGAAGGAGCTGCGCGATGTGCTGGAGTCGGACGGCCTGTCCGCACCCATCTCCGAGGCCGAAGTGCAGTTCGTTCTTGACCGCCTCTACGACGCACGGCACGCCTTGCGCAAGTGCCTTGGGGCTGTTGCGCAGGAAGCCGCCACACTCTCCGACGAAAGCGACGAGCGGACGCGGACGGGCGGTGGTGGCGCTAGTCTCCGCCGTCACCCCACCGCGAGACCACACGGATTGCCCAACTCGCGCGTGACTGATGCCTGTACTGGCTGCGAGTCGCTTTCCTCCGAGAGCCGCACCCACGGCAGCCCGTTCTCTCCTCCCAGCAACGCGCCGTTCTGTTGCAGTCCGCCTCAGCCGTCAGACAAAAGCAACTCCGCCGCCGTCGTCACCACCATCCTCTACGCTGGTGCGCCACAGCACACGAGAGACTTGCGCCGTCAATCGGTCTGTCAGTGGCCCGTCGTGGAGTCGCTGACTCTCAGCAACAACAACAACGGCGGCAGCAGCAGTGGCGAGGAGGAGCAGGAGGAGGATGGCGACGACGGCGTACGCTGCGCGACAGCGCCGTCCCCGCCCCCGCCCCCGCCCCCGTCCGCTCAGTCGGAGAGCGGTCTGCGGGGAGGGGATGGCGGCGCCAGCGAGACGGAGATTGTACAAGCGACGACCTCCCGAAGCGCCAGCCTTGTTCCCTTGGCGGTGGTTTACGACTTCTGCGTCGCCATTGTCGGCGCGGCGCGGCAGGGCGTGCTCCAGTGCGTTCTGGCCCGCTGCGGCCTCGACGGCACCGACGGCGGCGCCACCGTAGACTTTGAGCGCGACCTGCTTTCCAAGCTGAAGCTCCGCGCGGGAGAGGGCCAAACGTCGTCGTCGTCGGCGCTGCCACAAGGACTCTCTCTGCCCGCCTCGCCGCCGCCGTCATCGTCGACGATGGCCACGGGGGGCGTGGAGAGGAGGGGCCCTGTAAAGCACGGCGGCGAAGGCGGCACTTGGGAAGAGGCCGTTGCGCAGCAGCGCGAGAGACTTGTGTGGGCTGCCGCCACCCGTCCCTTGGCACCAGAGGAGGCCGTCAGCCTGTGGGGCTGCCTCTCCGTGGGTGAACTGCAACGGCTCATCGCGCCGTTCTAACGGCGTCCTGCCACTACGCATTGTTCCACGTGGAAGTGTCTTTCATTCATGTTATACATGTCTCACTTCCCCCTTTTTCTTTTTATCTTCGCCTCCCTTCGTCGAGTCAACGTACTCGCCTGGCTCATGGGCTTCTTGTCTCTCTCTCTCTCTCTGCCGATGTACAGAAGTGGCCAAAGAGCCGCACTCCTCCCCCCCCCCCCCCCC
>JASAOB010002679.1:3378-25192 GCA_030849825.1 Herpetomonas tarakana | reverse complement strand
CCCCCGGCCCGGCCGTCTCGCCCCCCCCCCCCCCCCCCCCCCCCCCCTCCCCTCATCCACCACACACACACACACACCTATGCACGTTTCTTCAGGTAGTGTTCCCGTTGACTGGCGCTGGCGGGACAAGCCCCTCCCTCCCTCCACCCTCCCTCTCCCTCTCTCTGTCTTGCAGAGGATCACCCACAGTTCACACATACACACGCATACTATTCATCTCTACCCCGGCTCCCTCCACACACAATGTCCAGGCAGCACAGCCCACCCCCGTTCATTGCGGTAGCGTCCGACATGGACGGGACGCTGCTGCAGCCCAACCACACAGCGACGAAGGAAACTGCCGAGGTCCTACAGTACATCAGCAAAGTGCTCCACATCCCCTTCGTCTTTGCCACGGGTCGACACCACGTGGACGTGCTCGCGACCAAGAGGAAACTGGGCCTCTCGGGCTACGTCATCACCAGCAACGGGGCAAGAGTGCACAACGACAAGGGCAGCATCGTCATCAAGAACGACATCGCCACGGACGTGGCACGGCGTCTCGCGCTGGAAGCCGCGGACGACCCCGAGATCGTCACGAGTGTGTACCGCGAAGATTCATGGCTCGCCAATCAGGAAGACGTGAGCCTTACCGAGTACTACAAGGACAACGCGGATGTGTTCTTCTATCGACTGTTTGACCCCAAGACCTACCCATCCTACGACAGCGTCTACAAGGTGTACTACACCTCAGCCAACCTTGACCGCCTGCACGCGCTGGAGGCGCACCTGCGCGCGAGCTTCTCCCCGGAGGAGGTGTACATCGCCTACTCCCTCCCATTCTGCATGGAGGTGATGGCAGGTGGGGTGAGCAAAGGGGCCGCGCTGGGGCAGCTCCTCGATGAGCATATCTTCCCGAACTCCGACCCCTCCGGCACGCTGTCCACCCAGGAGCGGCGTGACAAGCTGCTGCGCCAGTGCATCGCCTTTGGCGATGGCGACAACGACTTTCCGCTCGTGACATGCGTAGGGAAGGGGTGCCTGATGGGCAACGCGCAGCAGGCCCTCCTAGACAAGATTGCCGCCTACGTCAAGGACCACCCCGATGCGGCGGCAAGCCTGGAGACGGTCAAGAAGAACACGGAGAACGGAGTTGCGGAGAAGCTGAAGGAAGTCTTCCACATCCGTCCAGAGGACCTTGCTGTCGCACACACCAAGACCGACTAGCATCCCCCCCTTTAATGGGTCACCCCCAGCGTAGCGCGCCGCCGTCCTCTATTACTCTCTCTCTCTTCCTTCTTAGCTCTCCTTGCCTACTATGGCACCCGCGCAGTCCACATCGGAGGCCAGTTCCTATACCCTTTCAAAAGACTCTTGTTACTCTTCCTTTGTTGCCACTGTCCTGCCCCCTCTATCCTCCCTCCTCTATCCCTCCTCTACACTATCACGCCTTCTGGGCCCTCCACTCATCCCCCACCCAACCTGTGTTTGCCTCCTTCACGGCTGGCTGATTCCTTGTTGTTGTTGTTGTCGAGGAGGGAGAGAGGAAGGAAGGAAGAGGCCGTCGAGCAGGGCTACAAGCATAAGCACACCAACACACCAACACACCAATAGCAAGACACGGCAGGAAGCGACAAGGACCATTGCGGAAGACAACTGTGCGAGCAAGCGAGAAGTGCCACTACCACCTCTCCACACCCTCCCCCTCCCCCTATTGTCCTATCGCTTTCCTTTGTGTTGCCCACCTCCTGCTTTGACAAGTTAAGCTCCACGCACTCACTCACGCACAGGGGAAAATGGGGAGAGGCAGAGGGAACCAAAAAATGACGGTGCCTCCCAAAGGCGGGCCGAACCCTGTCAACTTACTACCCCCATACGTCTTTATCGCATCCGATTTTGACGGAACACTCCTGCGGGACAATCGCGCCATCGCCCCGCAGACACTTGCCGCTATTCGGAAGCTGGCGTACGAGACGAATCTGCCCTTCATCGTGGCTACAGGCAGAGCGCACCCCAACGTGCTCCACATTATCCGCCGGCAGTGGAAGCTCGTTCGGTGCTACATCATCACCAGCCATGGCGCTCGCGTGTACAACATGAGAGAGGAGCTCGTGTTCAGCTGCGACATCCCTGCCGAGACGGCGCGCACCATCGCGACCATCACGGCCCCGAAGATGGACGACAACGGCGAAGTGGACGAGTTCCCCGATGTGGCGACGTCCATCTACCAAGGCGACCGCTGGTTCATGAACAAGCACGCCAAGGACTTGACCGAGCTCTACGAGGATCTCGAATCGCTGTTCTACTACGAGCTCTTCGACCCCACCGCACACGAGAGCTACGACGGCGTGTACAAGGTGTACTTCACGTCGCACACAAACAGGGCGGCACTGGAGACTGTCGCCGCCCGCATCAAGCGCCTTCCCTGTGGAGAGGACGTCCACGTCATGTTCACCTTCCCGTACTGCCTCGAGGTGGTGGCAAAAGGGGTGGACAAGGGCGTGGCGCTGGCTCGGCTGCTGGACGAGACCATCCACCCCACCCTGGACCCTACGGGCAAGCTCAGCCCAGCGGAGCGGAGGCAGCGGCTGCTGAGCAAGTGCATCGCCTTCGGCGACGGCGCAAGCGATCTGCACATGCTGACCATGGCTGGCAAAGGCTGCGTCATGGCGAACGCGACGCCAGAGCTGAAGTCCAAGATAACAGCATACCTCAAGGCGAACCACGAGACACCAGGGCCGTCGGGTCACATTGAGTTCATCGAGAGCAACGAGGAGGATGGTGTGGCAGAGAAGCTAAAGCAGGTGTTTCACTACACTGACGAGGAGCTCGCTCGGGTGGGCAAGCCGCTCATTCCGAAGATGTACAAGGAGATCATCATTCATGTCACTCTCTACGTGATTTTCTTCGTCTTTCTCAGGTGGTACTTCGGCTGACTCCTCCCCCCCCCCCCCCCGTGCCCGCTGCATGACTCACTATATCATTCATTCTCCTATTCCTACTACTGCGAGCCGAACATGTGGACACAAGTTTTGTCGTTGCTATCCCTTCCTGCGCTCGTACTTCGCCTCTCTTCCTCTCTCCCTTGGAATCTCTTGGGATGGCTTTCCCACAAGCAAACACGCAAGCATACCCGGCACATGTGTGTGTGTGTGTGTGTGTGTTGACACACCGACGCAAGGTCTCTCCGTCGTCCAAGTGGGAGGTGGAGGGAGTTCCTCCGCTCTGCCCTACACTTGATCGTGTGACCCTGTTCCTTTCATCCCCCACTCTTCTACCCCTTGTCCAGCAACCCGCCACGCAGCCAAGGCCTTGAACGAAAGGAGCACACACACACGCACAGGCAGACACGCCCCCAAGATGCTCCGCTTTGGCCGCGTACTTCTTCACAGCGCAAAGGGCCGCCTGGAAGCCAGCGCGATCCGCTGCGTCGCCTCGGATATGGACGGCACCATACTCGGCGTCAATCACACCCTGTCCGAGCGGACCAAGCGCACTCTGTTCACGCTGACGCAGGAGCGCAACATACCGTTTGTCTTTGCCACCGGCCGCGTCCACGCCGACGTCGCCGTGGTGAACGAGCACCTGCAGGAGTTCTTCCGCGTGGTGCGGGCCAAGAGGGGAATGCAGGAGGACTCCCGCTACACCGCCACGCCAGTGTACCTGATCAGCTCCAACGGCGCCGTGGCACACGACGCGCGGACCGGCGAGGTCGTTCTCGAGGAATGCATCCCGAAGGAGCTCGTCCGGGAGCTGTATACCCTCCTCCCAGCCTCAGAGACGCGCATCAACACGCACCTGTGCCAGCAGGACAGGTGGTACTGCCGCATGGACTGGGCAGAGATGCTGCAGTTCCACCAAGAAAGCGGCTTCACGTTCCAGGTGCTCGAGAAGATTCCCGTCAAGCCGGATGCGGAGACGGAGCACCTGGGCAGGGCCGCCTCCCTGTCGTCATCGTCGTTTGCCGAAGCGGCGCAGAGAGGGGCTGGGGCAAAGCTTGCCTCCTCCGCGGACACACGGAAGGAGAATGGCGGACACCACGACACAAAGCTGTGCGATCCCGCGGAGGGCGACGTGAGCAGGGTGACCAAGGTCTCCTTTACGAGCTGGGACAAGCCCCTTCTCGATACACTCGAGGTCCTGCTCCACAAGCGCTACGGCGACGCCCTCACCATCAGCTACTCCGCCTCGTACGCCATCGACATCACCAAGAAAGGCACCAACAAGGCTTCGGCCCTGCGATCCGTTCTCTCTCTCCTGCCCCCGGCCATTCGCAGCTCCGCCCAGAACCCGCTCAACCCCGCTCTCGAGGTGGCCTCTCGCATGGCGCGAACCATCGCCTTTGGGAACGACCTCAACGACGCCGCGATGCTGCTGAGCGCCGGCCAGGGCTTCCTCATGGGCAACTCGAACCCGCGGCTCATGCAGCAGTGCGCAGGCATGGAGGTGATTGGCAACCACGTGGAGGACGGCGTGGCGAGGAAGCTGTGCGAGATATTCGACATCCAGTCAGGTGCGTCGTCGAACGAGTGAAAGCGGCAGCTTTACCAGAAAAGACACAGACATACACAGACACTCACAGAGACATGCACAGACATCGAGAGACAACGAGGGGGAGCCGCCTGGCACGAACTGTCCATGTCACGAGGATGTGGAAAGACAATGAAGATGGCAAGAGCAGGGAGGGCGAGGGGGGAGGGGACAGCGGAGGCGCTTCTCTCTCCCTCACAAATCGGCATGCCATCCTCCATCTCTGGCGCTGTATCGTCTCGCCTGATGGCTCTCAGTCGCCCTCATACACACAAACACAGACAGACACAGAAAGACCCCCCATCATCGCTCAGAACTACGCACCGGAGTTCCATTCTGGGCATTCCCGTATACATTATTTTCTCTTGTAGTGCGATCGTCGTCCACACCGACTGTCCCTCCACCTCCACCTGATGATGGCGCAAGGAGCAGGAGCGATCCGGGCGGTGTTCGTCGACTTGGACGGCACCCTTCTCAACAAGCAGCACCACGTGTCCGACTACACCGCCAAGGTGATCCGTGCACTGAAGGAACAGTGCAAGGACAGAGTCGGCTTCGTCGTCGCCACCGGCCGGCCGTTCCACTACGTCTTTGAGCAAATGAGACAGTACAGTTTGCCCGTCGACTACATCATATCCAGCAACGGATGCCGCATCCACAGCGGCCCCGACCTCGCCCTCGTCCGCGCGCACGACATACCGCCGCAGACGGTCGAGAGACTGTTTCACGTGAATGTGGAGCGCCAGAACGACGAGGCGGGGGGCGCCGAAGGCCTCAGCGGCGATGTCACCAAGGTGAAGACCATGTCCACGAACATGTTTGTTGGGACCGAGTGGTTGACAAACTACAAGATTGAGAGCCTCGGCACCTCCTACCCACCTCATATGCAGCCGAAACTGCTGCCACAGAGCATGCAGGAGCACCTGCGCGTCACAAACCCGCTGACACCGTTTGTCGATGCAACCGACAAGGCCGCGGCGGAGAAGCAGCGTGACGAGCTCTTCCGCGGGGTTCACATGGTGTTCTTCTACGGCCCCCACCAGTGCCTGCTGCCTGCTGAGCAGATACTGCAGAGCGACGAGCGCCTGCGCAACGAGGTCGCCTTCTCCTTTTCGCTGCCCCACATCATCGACATCTACCCCCGCGGCATTGACAAGTCCTCCGCGGTGAGGGAGGTGTGTGAGCTCCTGCGTGTCGATCCACAACACGCCGTCGCCTTTGGGGATGGCCAGAACGACATCACCATGTTGAAGGCCGTGGGCAAAGGATTTATCATGTCGAACGGACAGGACAGCGTGAAGGCCGCCGTGCCCGAGGCCGAAGTCATTGGCGACAACGCGGAGGACGGGGTGGCGAAGAAGCTTGTCGAACTCTTCCATCTGACGGTACCCAGTTCGTGAAGGATGACGACAGGGGGCGGGTGCACTCTTCTCGAGGAACGAGAACATGGAAAGGGAGAAACAGAAGTAACTCGAGACCTGACAAGCGCCGATCCTTGCGTCTTGCCAACTGGTGAACATGTGGGCGAAGGAGGTAAGGTTCCTGCGACATGTGGGAAGGTAACCTCTCCAAGTGCGGCTTATATGTCCTCCTACTCGTTTTCCTTCTCTCTCTCTCCTCGCCTCTGTCAATCTCCTGTTCAGGACCCGGCTGCGTAGGCCCTACTTGTAGGCACGGCGGAACATCAGCGCGAGGCGGGTGGAAACTGGTGGCGACAACCGACAAGGAAGAAGAATGAAACCACGTAAGAGGCCGTCCGCGCAGCGGTGCAGATGCCCTCTGTGGGTGCGACGGCACATCCCCACGCTCGTCCTTCTGCTCGTTGGTGCGGGGCTGCTCCTCGCCTACGCTGCCTACATTGCTGCGGTGGGCAGTCCCCTCTCCTCCTCCGTTTCACCGCCCAAACGCTCCTTGGCAGACGAGGGAGCCTTCTTCGATCCGTACAGGAACTACCTGCATCGCGCCGAGCTCTACATTGGCGAGGAGCCGGACGACCCGGACAGGGCCCTTCCCATCCATCCCACAGCGCTGGACAAGGGCCCGGGAACGGGCGACCGGCACAGCGACTCTGTTCTCGCCTTCTTTGCCCACTCCTACTTTGAGCGCCTACCGCAGCGCAAAGGACTGAACGCCAACCCGTACTGTAAAGGCCGTGTCGCGCGCCACTACCAGTCCCTGCGTTGGCAGCCCACCGACGTCTCCGAGGAGGTGAAGCACTACCTTGAGCGCAGCGTGGCGATGGCGATTGTCACGGGCAACTTTGACGACTACACCCGCGTCAAGATGGCGCGCTGCACCTGGATGGCCCACGTGCCGCAGCACAATCTCTTCTTTGTGACTGACTCGATGGAGCAGCCGCAGGACACTTCCGCTATCAGCGACGACACACGCGAGCTGTACACCTATGGGCACTGGTTCGCGACGGAGGACTGGAAACGCAACGTGCGGAGCCCGAGCACGCCAGGGCTGCGGGCTTTGGCAGAGCTCTTTGTCAACGATTCCATCTACCAACGCGACACCGTTCACGCGGAACGCCCCGTTGCCTGGTACGACGCGCAACTCCGCTTCTACGATGCCTTCAACCTCATGTTCTACCACACAAACGCGAGGCTTGGCTCATTTTCTGCTCTCCCAGAGACAAGGAGGAACTTCCATCGCTGGTTCACGGTGATCGACGACGACACGTACCTGCACCTGGAGGGTCTTGCTGTGGTCTTTCACTTCCACCAGCTTCACTCACTGTACACGCACAGCGGCGACATGTGGTGGCAGCTACTGCTGGACGACCACGTGCGCGAGCTCGAGGTCGGGAAAGCGACGGCGAAGACGCTGTCGGAGAGCGAGCAGGAGTTGCGGGGGCTGCTGCGAACGCGGAACGGGCCACCGATGAGCGCCAAGGCAGCGCGCGCACTGTGCCCCACCGCCGCACTGGCCTTGTCTGCAGCGCAGTGGCGCGAACACTGCGCGTCCATCGGCGAGCGCATCGCACGGCAGGCCGGCACCGTGCTGCACCTGCCCGATTACGGCGTGGCAGAGTGTGTGTCGTACCCGCGCCGCATGGCCGACGTGGCGCGGCCGTTTGTGCGGACATACCCCGGTGGCGAGGCAGAAGCGCTGCGTCTGCTGGCAGCCGGCGGCGACGCTCGCGCCGTCCTGGTGCGCCGCATGGCGCGGCTGTACTCAAACGCGCTGACTTTTCTGGGTGACGCCAACGCGGACCGCAACAACGTGCCGCCCGACACGCACACGGCCGACCCCGCCGACGCGCGCTACAACGCCACGCGCATCGTGGGGGTCACCACGGCGGCGCAGCGGGCGGTGCTGCAGCGGCTGTGGGCCGACTCCGACGCGCTGGTAGACCCCGCGTGGGTGCAGCTGTACCACATGCCGCCCGAGAAGCTGTATAAAGGGGTGCGGGGTGGGGCTGGTCACCACCTCAACGCCCGCGCCTTCTACTTTCACTTCATGCACAGCGAGAAGCTCGACCAGGCCCGGCTCGAGGCGATCGCCAGCGCCATGCTGGACAAGTCCATCGAAGATGCTCGCAAGACAGGGAGGTGGAGTCAAGTGGAAGCGCTCAAGGGCATGGCACGAGGACGAAAGAAGGCCACTTTCTTCTTTCAAACTCCGGAGGTGGCGGTGGCCCAGCTGTCCTACGCGTACGTGGTGCCTTGCATCTACCACTCTGTTCTTCACGACAGAGCGAGTGACCAGGCGATGGTGGTGTGTCTCCCGCGCCTGGGAATCACCCAGCTCGAGGACCCGACGTTCCTGGAGTACCTTGCGTTGGAGGTACTGCGTACAGCACCGCGCCTACCAACGACGGCCTCGCCACTTCTCGCCGATGGTGCGGCTGTAGTGCGGTACGACCAGGTGCCGTACCGCTGCCGCAATCGATTGATGCCCCGACGCTGTCTGCTGCTGCCAACGGAGGCACCATGGGACCTGTTCACGGCGGACAATGTCATCCAGTGGACGACGATGCACATCAAGATGGAGTTGGTGGACCCTCTGCGTGTTGCCAAGACAGCATTACGCCTGGACAGTATGGCTTACGGTAGGGAGTCTGGCAAGCGCGACGTGCAGCACACCCGGCTGACACACTTCCGCATGAAGCTCTACTACGAAGCAATCTACACCCCAACGAGCGTCATCGAAGAAGGAGGTGGTTTTGATGAACCGGTCCCCCGTCGCCCTGTGAGCTATCGAGCGGCCGCGGCGAGGTTGCTTGAGCGTGTGGGGGCGCTTCACTTTATGCTGTCCCCGCTTGGCTGGACGCGCCGGTTGATCCACGAAGCCGAGGAACAGTTCAAGACATTCCTCGCACTCGCTGGCGACAAGGAAACGGCTGCGCCGTAGTAGATGGGTGGACAAGTGGGTGTCGTGCCACTACACTCCATCCTCCTCCCTGCCAACCTTGGCACTTGTGCATGACCCGTGGGCAATGGCCTGTCACCCGCTTACCGCCCAACGAACGAACGAAGAAGGCATAGTCCTCTTCTGGCAGACGGAGAAGAGAGAAGGAGGAGGAGGGGGGGGGGACAGGTACATGTCTGTTATTTACCCCCTGCTTGATTGTATTTCGTTGCAGCATCACCACTTTCAATCCTCTCCCCTCCCTCCCCTCCCCTCCCCCCCTCATCTTAGCGCTGTTCTACGCAGACGATATATGGCCGCAGCAGCATCTGACATTCGCGTCGTCTTCTGCGACCTCGACGGCACGCTCTTCACCCCCAACAACGAGCAGCACGTCATTACACAGGAGACGGCGCAGGCGGTGCGGCGTCTGCAGCGAGAGAAGAGTGTGGCGTTTGTCGTCTCCACCGGCCGGCCCTACCCCGATGTGTTCCCCAGCCTTGCCACATCAGGCATCGAACCCGACTACTACATCACGAGCAACGGTGCCCGCATTCACGACCGCAACAAACAGGTCGTCTTCGGCGTCAACATGGACCCCGCTGTGGCACTGGACCTACTCCAACTACCTTGCACGCCCAACCCCGACGGCAGCATCGATCCTGACGGCGTGGAGGCCCAGGCACTGCGACGCCCACGCAGCTTTACCGTCAACATCAACTGCGAGGATGAATGGCTCACGGACAGGTGCCTGCCCGAGGTTCGTGCCGTCTTTCACCCTGACGTTGCTTACCAGCAGGTCGACCCCGGCGCGACGACGAGGGAGCGGCTCAGCGGCACGCACAGTATGTGGTTGCGTGGGGACACGGAGAGCCTCGCGTGTGTGGACTCGTATGTCCAGCACAAGTACGCCGGCGTGGTGAGGAGCAAGTTTGCCTTGCCGTTTGTGCTGGATGTCTTTCCGGATTGCGTGAACAAGGGACAGGCGGTGAAGCGGGTGTGCGAGGACATGCTGGATCTCTCTCTTGCCAGCGCCGCCGCGTTCGGGGACGGCTGGAACGATGAGGCGATGCTCGCAGTGGTGGGGCACCCATTTGTCATGCGCAACGCACCGCAAGGCTTGAAGGACGCCCTACCCCGCGCCACTGTCGTCGGCTCCAACAGTAACACGGAGAATGGCGTGGCCACGAAGATCAACGAGCTCTTCTTCCGCTCTCCTTCTGTCTGACCACCTTCGTTGTCTTGTCTCTCTCACCCTTTGTGAGGGAGGATACCCAACCGCAAAGATGTGATGGAGAATGCTATGGTCCGGCACAACTGTTGGCGCGGCTTACCCCCCCCCCCCCCTGAGAAGGGAAGAGGGAGAGGGGAGTCCGTGAAGTGTGCCCCCCTCTTTCCTACCTTCTCCCATCACTCCCCTCCTGCAAGCAGATTGCCAGCCGAGCGCCTCAGTCGTCTCCATTAGGAGAAAAAAGGTAAGGTAGGAAAGGAGTTGCTTGGATTCGTTTGTGTCTGTGTGTTTGTTCTTCGTTTTCCTCTCCTCTCGCCCACCCACGATGAGGAGCGCTTCGGCCACCATCAGAGCGATCTTCTGCGACCTGGATGGCACGCTGCTGAACCCCAGCCACCGCATCAGCGAGTACACGGCGACAACGCTGAAGCGGCTGAAGGAGAAGAATGTGCACTTCATTGTCTGCACGGGTCGGTCCTACCCCGATGTCTTTGCCACCATTGACGAGTGCGGTCTCGAGCCGGACTTCATCATCACGAGCAACGGTGCCCGCATCCATGACGGGCAGCGGCGGCTGGTGAAGGCTCACGATATCCCTCCCGCGTTGGTCGAGGAGCTGTGCGGTATCTGGCACACACCCGGTCCAAACGGCGAGATTCGGCTCGTCAAGGACATCCCTGAGGTGGAAACCCGCCACGACAGCGGCGCGCAGCAGCAGCGGAAGAAGATGTTCATCTCTGGAATGTACCAACGGGACAGGTGGCTCACGGAGGAGCTCGTGCCCGAGGCGAGGGACGCGCTGCACGAGGCCCTCGTGTGCGTCGAGATGGGCGACAACTTTCACCGCCTCACCGCCAAGGACCTGGAGGGGGTGCACCACTTCTGGTTTCAGATTACCCGCACCGGCTCGCCCGCGGACCTGCGCGACATTACGGCGTACATGAAGGAGACGTATGAAAAGGAAGGACAACAAAGCCTCACCTTGACGTCCTCGGGTGCCATTGTGCTGGAGGTGCTGCCCTACGGTATCACAAAGGGGAAAGCCGTGACGGAGGTGTCGGAGCTGCTGGACGTGCCGCTGTCCCAGGTGGCCTGCTTCGGGGACGCGTGGAACGATTTGCCCATGCTGGAGATTGCAGGTTACCCGTTCGTCATGGCCAACGCGCTGCCAGGCATCCACGAGGCGCTGCCTCTCGCCGAGGTCATTGGCACCAACGCCGAGGACGGTGTGGCGGTGAAGCTGCAAGCCCTCTTCTGGTAATCCTCCACACACATTTGTTGTTGTCATCCCTAAGGAATCACGTTCCTTCTACGCTGGTGGAGGAGGGTGAACCGCTCGAAAATGTTCCATGAGAGAGAGAGAGAGAGAGTCTCGCTCACCTAATGCACGAAGAGAACAGAGCAACATGTTTCGCTTTCCTGTCATCCCTTTGATCCTCCCTACCCCCCCCCCCCCCTTCACACTCCCTCGCCAAGGCAGCAGCCATAGTATCCACCACCACTTCCTTCCCCCCCCCCCCCCTCCCCTTCTCTTCTACTTCTCCTCTTGACAGTTCGCCACGCTCCACAACAGCACACAACTGTTACTGCACACGGCAGCGGCACTCATGGCCGACCGCAGTGCTGGAAACACGACGCCAAACAAGAGCGCAGCGAATGGGCCTCAGGTACACGGTGTGAAGGGTGTCCGCGTCCGCCACGGCGACAACCCCTTCAAGCTCGTCGCCACCGATATGGACGGCACTCTGCTGAACAACAACCACGACGTCAGCGACTACACGCGCCGCGTGCTCTCGCAGCTCCTCGCGCGAGGTGTGCACGTTATCTTTGCCACGGGGCGGCCCTTCACCGATGTCTACCGCATCAAGCGTAAGCTGAACATCTTCGCCAAAATGGAGAGCATCCCAACACCGGGCATCCAGGTCGTGACGCCCGCCGTGCACTCGCCGGCGCGCCGCTTCCCGAGCGACCTCACCGACGAGTGTCTGTCCTCACCCAGCTCCGCTGCCAGTCCAAACCACGAGAAGATCGTGCCACGCTGCTTCGCAGTGACGTCGAACGGGGCGTGCGTCTACAACGAAACGAACGAGCGTGTCTACGAGCGTTGCATCGACCCGCGCATCTGCCGCTGCCTGTACGCCATGTTCATGGACGACCCCGAGGTCAACGTGAACGTTTTCCGCGGCGTGGACGAGGCCGAGCGGGCCCGCAACAAGGACTACGTGAACCCCAGCGACGAGGGCGACGACAAGGCGAAGGAGGAGTGGATCAGTCGCTACCCCAGCGACCTCGAGGCCGCCCTGTACCATAACAGCCGCTTCACCTTCAAGGTGGTGCCCGATCTGGAGCGGACCTTCGCGACCGACCACGTGAACGAGATCTTCTTTCTCTGCTACAACCCGGAGAAGACTGGCAAAGTGGAGGAGACCATCAATGAGCGGATGCAAGCGCTCCGGGAGGAGCTAGGCCTCGCCGAGACCGTGCGAGTGGCGCCGTCCGCGACGTACTGTCTCGACATCATCCCCGAAGGCGTCAGTAAGGCCTCCGCGCTGCAGTACGTGCTGGACCAGGTGGGTCTGACCATGGCTGACTGCATCGCGATGGGCGACGGCCTGAACGACTACGAGATGCTCAGCTCAGTCGGCAAAGGCTGCATCATGGAGAACGCCAACCCGCGACTCAAGAAGAAGCTGCCGCACCTGGAGGTGATTGGGAACAACAACGAGGACGGCGTGGCGCGGAAACTGGCGGAGGTCTTTGGCCTCGACGACGACGCCAACTAGGGCGACAGGCTCCTCCTCCTCGGATACGAAGTGTAGAGGGGGGGGGGCACCTGGCGCTAAGAAGAGACTTCTCCCCCCCCCCCCCCCACCCCTCTCGTCGCGAAGGTATAGTAATCTGGTTGTGGTGTGCCCACCGACCGCCCACAGGGTGATCTGGCATATACAAATATATATACATATCGCACTACAGCCATTAGCCTCGTCTCTCTCCCTCTTCCCTCTCTATCTGCAGGGTTGCTTCCTGACTCCCTGTTTCTTGTTAACCCAGCAAGCAGCAAGCTCCCCTACCACCAGGGAACAACAATGAGGCAGAGATAGAGAGAGAGAGAGAACGGCTCACTAGAGAGTCGTCCCAACTCAGCCCAACGAGAATGGGAGCACACTCTTTCCTTTCTCCGTCCTTCCTCGTCTTCTTCTCGGACGGCACTTTACGCACAGAGATCGTTGCAGAAAAAACTCGTGTTTGTTCACATACACACACCCACCCACCCATACACACATCACTTCTCTTTCACTATCATTGCTGCTACTACTACTACCTGCTGTACTGTCTCCTCCTCCCCATGTCTGAGCCGCCTTTCCTTCTCTGTGCCTCGGACTTGGACGGGACGCTGCTCAACGCAAACCACGCCCTCACCCCATTCACAATGGCGGCCATCTACCGTATCGAGAAGGAGCGCCGCGTGCCGTTCGTCCTGGCAACAGGCCGGCACCACCTCAGCGTCCGTGTCGTGCGCGAGTCCCTGGAGGGCTACTTTATCGAGAAGGAGAAGGAGTCGGTACAGGCCGCCGCCGAAAATGGCGGCGCAGCGACGGCGCCGCCGCCCGGCTTCTACCTCATCTCCAGCAACGGGGCGAGGATTCACGACGGCGCGGGCAGGCTCGTGTTCGAGCGTAACCTCGACCCGGACGTGGTGCGTGCTCTGTTCGCCGAGTTTGGGCTGCCCTACACGAAGAAGCGCTACGCGGGACCACCCGGCACGGCAACCCCGCCCATGGCCACGACCCCCGTCACGCGCAACGAGGCCACCGGCCAGTATGTCAGGGTTCGCGCGAACGGCGAGGACAAGTCCGTCGCCGCGACAGGGAGCACAGCGGACGACGAGGTTGGCGAGGATGCTGTTCACCAGAACGATGAGGAGCCCGCGGATGTGGTGGCGACCTCGGCGTACACGACGGACCAGTGGTTCATGACGTCTACCTTCTTGCCGGACGAGGAGATGATAAAGAAGTTCGGCTTCCTGCCCACCTCGCTCCCGTTCGACGTGCACGACGCGGCCAACGAGGGCAAAAGCATTTTTGACGAGTTCCCGACTGAGGGGGTGGGGAAGGTGTGCTTCCGGTGCTCCAACACGGGCATGCTCGCGTTCTTTGAGCGCGCCATCAAGGCCCGCTTCCCCGGCCGCGTGTCCGTGGCGCTCTCCTCAAACTACTGCCTGGATGTGATGGCGGCTGGGGTGAGCAAGGCGGACGCCCTTGCCGCCCTCGCACAGCGGCTGAGTCCCCCGCAAGAGAACAGTGGCGAGCCCGGCTGCAACACGGACAAGGAGGTCCGGAGCACTGCCTCGGCGACGGCGATCACCCTGTCCCATGTCATTGCATTTGGGGACTCCATGAATGACAAGTTGATGCTGCAATCGGTGGGGAAGGGCTGCATCATGCAGAACGCGCAGCCGCGGCTCAAGAAAGAGCTCCCACAGTGCGAGGTCATTGGCCACCACGAGGACAACGCGGTGGCGAAGAAGCTACTGGAGGTCTTCGGTCTGTGAGCATTGGCGAGTGGGAAAGCACCGCTCTTCGCCTACCCCCCTCCCCACCGTTCCCTTCTCCTATCGTTCCACCGTCCACCCCAACGCACACGCATATCCATACACATACACATACATATGTTTGGCTGCTGCGCGCTCTCCTCTTCCCCACTGTCTCCCACCTGCCCCTTCCACCAACTCCCTGACCAACCCCCTCACCCTCGGCACCAAGTAGCAGCCGCACACGTACATATCGTTCTCTCTTTTCCTAGTATCACTCTTCACTCTATTAGTTGACTATCCGTTTCTACATAGTCTGAGGTCCCGTTCCGCTTTCCCCTTGATATCCCATCGATCTCCGCCGACACACACACACAAGCTCTCTGTCAAGACAGAGCTGACCAGATGCTGAACCAGCAGGGCAACGCCGTGCCGCGGGGTGGCGACCACAGCCACAGCCGTAGTGACAGCGGCTCCTACACCTACAGCACTGGTTCCGACGAGGATGCTCCTGCCGCGGCCACCCCTGCCGCAGCTCAGCAGCAGCAGCAACAGCATCAGCAACAGCAACAGCAGCAGCAGCAGCAGTTCTCGCCGGTGTCGGTGGCGGACACAAAGGCCAAGGCAAAGACCAAGGCAAAGGGCGACGACAAGAAGAAGAGGAAGGTCAAGGCAGTGGCGAAGAAGACAAAGGACAAGAATGCGCCGTCACCGATGGAGGAAGAGGGCGATGGCGGTGGCGAAGGCAACAGGAGGCGCGGTGCGAACCTGCCAGGCTCGGCCAAGTTCCAGGAGATCGCCTCCTTGGCCACCACGCCCGCAAGCGCGGACACACAGCGGGTGACCATCTATCTGTTCTTCCTCTTTTCCTTCATCAACATGCTCTTCATCGTCCTTAGCTGTGTCCTCTCCCAGCTCGACGTCAGCGGCAAGGGTTGCTACACATTCTGGGGCTTCAAGGCCGACTGCGACTCCACCAGCTACACCATCCGCGCCTCGCTGCTGCAAAACAAGCAGCTGAAGCAGAACCTGCAGGCTGGCGCCGCCATGTCTATCTTGGCTGTCCTCACCGCCGTCGCCCTCTTCTGCATTGCCTGGCTACTCGTCGTCCGCGCGCGCCTCTCGCAGCTCTACCAGAAGAAGCAGCGCCGCTACGCAGCCGAGCACGGCCGCGACGAGGAGCTGTTCCACGACCTCGACCAGAGCGCCGAGCACAAGGCGGGACAGAAGACGGCTAGCTTCATTGACGTGGGGAGTCTGAAGTGGATCACCATCGGCACCCTGGTAGGCAACCTCGTGTTCGAACTGATTGCCTGGGCCATCATTGCAGGGCTGTACTCGGCACGTCCCGGAGAAAATAAGGAGCTGCCGCGCGGCATGACGTACGGCGTCGGCTTCGGTCTCGGTATCACGACCTGGATTTGTGAGCTGCTCATGCTCGCCGTCTTCATCTTTGTGGTGTAGGAAAAGCAGTTGTGTCTCCTGTCCGCAGTTCGGCAGAGCCTCTCTCCTTCTCTCTTCTTCTCCCTCCCCTTCCAAATGCGCGCGGCATACTTCATTTGTTACTTCTTCATTGGAAGGGGACATAGCCACATACCGCAGCAGCAGCCCTTTCCCAAAAACACAACGGGCACAGTGAGAGCACTGCGTGTGTGTGCAAAGGGTAGGGGAGAGAGTGAAGGGTGAGGGGGTCACCTCACCATCGATACCCACACTTGCACATCCGCGTCAACCCTCCATAGAACACAGTCTCTCTCTCCGCCTTTGACTTCGCCATCCAAGTATGGCCTATCGAAAGGGGGGAGGGGCGTGGTCCCTCTGCTACCTTTCGGCTCGCTCCGCCTCCTGTACGCATGCGCGTACACACACACCTGTACGTATATCTAGAGGAATACTGCCTCTCTCTGTCCCCTGTCCGTCGCACGCATCGGTCCTCCTCTCGTTTCTGACTGTACCTGTACACACACCACTTTCCTCACTCATACCTATTCAAAGGAAAAGAAGATCCAAAGAGGAGCATCTGGGGAGGAGAATGGGGCACTCTCCCACCCCAGGAGGAGTCGGTGCGCGGGAGGGGAGGCAACAGTACCTTCCGTGAGGGCGGCGGCATCGACGCACACGTCAAGGAGATCCAGTGTTCTGAGAATGCATTGAGAACTTCACCCGCCATTGTCGCCAAAGCATCGTTGAAGCTCCTTCCCCCCCCCCCCCCCTTCCCTTCTCCATTGCTGCCACCGTACCCTTTTTCAAGTAGTCCGTGACTGTTTCTTTCGTATAGAACTGAGAGCGGGCAGCCTCTGTGTCTGTCGTTGTCGTTGCTGCTCCTCTTTCTGTTTCCTTCCTTCATATATCGCTGCGCTTCCCCCCGTACTACATTTTCCCTCTCCCCTGTACACCTTCCCCTCTCCCCCCTCCTCTCCCTCTCCCTCCCTTCCTTGCTCCGCCACGAAAGCGACACACGCCGGGCGAGCGAAGCCCATAACAAACACTGCACAACAATGTCTACACAAGCCAAAAAAATGTTTGACGACGTGTCCTCAGATGGTAAAGGGGACGGCGACAACAACAGCGAGTCCTCTACCTCCTACTCGTCGTCCTCGGCTCACGCAGCGGCACACAGCGCAACGCAGCAGCGGCAGCAGCATGTAGACCCCGTCGTGACGCCTCCCGCGGCTGCTACTGAGGGCGACAGCACGTCTGCGGTGCCACCAAAAGCCACAGCGGGCGATGTCGGTGGCACTCACTTCATCAAAACGGTACAGACGCCTCCTTCCGCAGCGGAAACCAAGGAGAAAGAAGCGGAACAAGCGAAACCGAAGGCCGCCACCACAGCAGCAACAGCAGCAACAGCAGCAGCAGCAGCAAAGGGCAAGACCGACCCTGCTGCTGCCGCCCCTGGCGCCTCCACGCCGGCACCCACGGCAAAGGAGAGGAGTGCCGCGGCGACACCTAGTGCGACGACTCGGGCCAGCCTCGACACCCCAGCGACCGTCTCCAAGCGGCCGGAGCGAGAGGAACTAGAGGCCTACGGCGGCGGCAACAGCGGCACCCGCCACCACGACAGCGCCAGGAAACCGTCAGCGGCGGCCCGGTACAAGGTCCCCGCCACCGCGGACGCAGACGAGCCAGCCTTCTCGACGCGCAAGGCCTCCCAGCAGCGGCCCTCCACCTCCAGCCGGCGCAATCTCGACTTCCAGCAGAACGAGAGCAATCTGAACCATTACGGCGACAGCGACGACGATGGGGAGCGCGAGGCGGCGTTGCCACACAAGGACCTTGACGAGGCGGCTGCCGACGTGTTTGAGCAGCTCGTCGCGCCGTACTTGTTCCCGCGCCTCGACGCCGACCTCGCGGACTGGGACGAGCCAGAACGGGAGAACGTGGTGAGCCACGAGAAACTCGTGGCCATGCGCCGTGACCCGCCCAATTGCATGGAGAGCACCTGCGCCTACCTCCTCGCGACGGACCGCCGCCTCGCCATCTACTTCCTCCTCCTATGCGTGGCCACCGTCTTCACTATTGTGTCGATCCCCACCTCGCAGATCGACCTTAGCAGCACCGAGCTCCTCCGCGAGATCTCGCAGAACATGGTGCTGACCCCAGACGGGGTCTACAACTTCACAAACGTCGCAAACGTCAAGAGCTGCTACACCTACTGGGGCTACAAGCAGGACTGCGACTCCGCGCCGTACACGCTGCCCGTCTCCCTGATGTGGTGCACGGCGATCCGCACTCGCCTGCAGGCCGGCGCCGCATTCTCCATCATCTCCCTCTTTGTCTACATGGTGCTCATCGTCATGACCACCATCGTCATGTGCTGTCTGACGGAGAGCCCACGGGTACGCGACAAGAATCGCAGGAAGAACACCAAGAGCCGCTGGATTATCGGTGGCGTGGGCATCTTCTGCTTCATCACACAACTCATTTGCTGGGCGGCCATGGCGGGTATCTACAGCAGCGACTACTGCATCGACGAGCCGACGGATCCCAGCGGCGACAGCACTGGTGTCACCATTGACAATACAAACAAGGCCTACGGAGTGGGCTTCGGCCTCTCCCTAACCGCCTGGTGCCTTCACACGCTGGCGCTTGTGCAGCTGTTGGCCATCCCAGGCCGCATCATGAACAAGTAGTAGTCCGCACTGTGCGCGAGGCGCGCGCGCGTTGGTCGGTGGAGGGAGGGAGGGGGGGGGAGGTTCCTCGTTCTCCCCCGGTTTCCCACCTCCTTCCTTGCACCACACAGCTTCCGACCTCGAAGCCAGGACCTCGCTCTTCCTCCACACACATATACACATCCCTGCGTCATCAGCGGCTACTCCCGTGATGACTACCCCTCTGTACTTGTACGATCCCTTTCTCACCATTATTTTCATCGATATGATTCCCACCACCACCACCGCCGTGGCTGTCATGTCGGATCGAACGTGTGTGCGTGTCTTGCCTCCTGGCACGCCTTTCGCACATCCACCCTTTGTGGGATGTCAAACAGCAAAACGGAAAAGCTCCTCTGTTTTCCTTCTCCTCTTCCCTTTTTGCATCGCTTGCTGTTACTGTTATACCTGTTGTTGTTGAATGGGTGTATGAAGAGGGAGGAGAAATGGGGAGGGGGGAGTGCATCAGTGCTGTCCCCCTCGCTCCTCCCTCTCGCCTCCCCTTCTCTCTCATTGTAAGCTCTGCCCCCAGGGCAGAGGAAGACGAAGAGAAGTGAACTGCTGCCGCCCCTCCCCCGCTGATGGAGCAGGGAGGAGCGCAAAAACAGAAACGAGCATCACGCATGAATGTTGCCCCGCGCGCGCTGCCACATGCGTCTCCTTCCCCAATGGCACCGACACACTGTGGTTCACCTCATTCCCCGCGCGTCGACCCCCCACCACTACCAGCACCACTATCGGTCTCCACCATACCCTCTCTCTCTCTCTCACTGTTTAGCAATCCGGTTTCCAGCACAAGTACACATATATGAGTATATCATCGAGCCCTGCAAAGTGATTCTCCCTGTTTCCTTCCCCGTTGGGCATTATCGTTACTGTTGTTTAGGGCTCAATCTGTCCAGCTGCCAATCTCTCTCTCCTTATCGCCCTTATCGCTCTTATCGCTGATATTGCTCCTTCATCGTCCACAAGCCTGGCCTTTGTGCACTAAACAGTGCCTCACTCTCTCTTCTCCTCCCCTTTCTTATCGTTCAGTGTGTCTTCCTTCGGCCAATACAAAAAGAGACACACACAGGTGCCCGTACGCATGCCTCATCAAGCGAAAACCGTGCAGCCGACGCCAGAGCCGCCGTACCATGTGGTGGCCACCGACATGGACGGCACGCTGCTCAACGCGGACCATGAGGTGTCACCCTACACCAAGGCAACCATTCAGCGGCTCATCACGCACTACCAGCTGCCACCCAAACCATCCCGCACGCGACAACGACGCGCGAGTGACGCTGGCGCAGGCGACGGGGACAGGGCCGTGTCGGGCACCCACTTCAGCGACTCCAGCGCGAGCGAGAACGAGTTTCGCGTCTTCTTTGTCATAGCCTCTGGTCGTCATGTCCACGACCTGTCCTACATCCTGCGCGAGTTGGAGCTGCCGGACTACAGCGGGTACATTGTCAGCAGCAACGGCGCCAAGGCCCACTGCATCGTCCACACCCACAGCAACGAGGCTAGCAAAGGAGACGGGGACTCGAGGAAGAATGGGGAGCTGGAGGAGGTGTACACTGCATTTCTGCTCCCGTCGCAGGTGGGCAGGTTGCTCCGCCTGCTGCCCGACGACGAGGAGGAAATCAACATCAACCTGTACACATCGCAGGGGTGGAGCTGCTCGCTGGACTGGCGTGACGAGCTGCGGTACTACCGCAGCGGCTTCGCCTACACCCTCTTCTCCCCACGCGAGAAACGCCAGCAGTACGAGGCCTTTCTGCAAAGCCAGCAGGAGGCCGGTGGCAGCGATCCCGTGCTGCCTTGCGAGAACTACGACGACCACCCGGCGAATCCGTTGTACGGCGTGGAGAAGCTTTACTTCGGCACCGACAACCTCGGCCGTCTGCAGCAGCTCTATCGCATCGTGACCAACCAAGAGGACCCGGCCACCGTCTTGCCATACTACACCGAGCCGACGGCGCAGCCGCAGCCGCCGTTCACCGTGACGACGACCTTCTCCTCCCCGTATTGCATGGAGATGACGGCGCGTGGTGTGACCAAGACAGCCGGCATTGAACATCTGATGCCCTACCTCGCCAGTCGCAGTGACTCCGTCTGCAACTGGAGCATGGGCGGCACCTGCATCGCGTTTGGGGATGGCGAGAACGACGTGCACATGCTACGCTCTGCCGCCAGAGGGTGCCTGATGGGTAACGCGGGAAGTCGGGTGCGCGAACTGCTGAAGGATGCCGCCAACGTTGAGGAGGTCGGCTCCAACGTGGAGGACGGTGTGGCACAGAAGCTGGTGGAAGTGTTCAAGCTGGCGTCGCACGGGCAGCCGCAGCCCCCCATCCCTCACTCGTAATCACTGTCAGTAAGGAGGGCTGCAAGGTCCACCAACAGGCCACCCTCTCTGCACCCGACACAGAAGGCAGGGGACCCCTGCCTCTCTCTCTCTGTCCCTCAAGACGAAACCGCTCTGTGTCTATGATTCACTTTATCGCTACTCTAGTTGTTCTGTTGTACATGCTTTCTTCCTTCCGTATGACCCTTTCCTACCGCTCTCTCTCCCCCTCCGCGCACCTCCCCCATTTTCCTCAATTCCTTCTCCCCCCCCCCCTGCCCTCCTTCTTCCCTCCACACCTCCCGAACAGCGGCATGAACCCGCTGAATGTGCAGAAGCTGATGAGGGGAGGGTGTATGTGCAATTCCTGCAAAAGAGAGATGTGATGCGAGCGAAACGTGCAACACGAGGGTGAAACGCGTGTGTGTGATGGACATGGAGACGTGCGATATGCTGCCTCGTGCCAAATCGCGAAAGATCCTCCCCCTCTCCTTGCCTCCTTGCCTCTGGTCTACCATCGTTCCTTCCAGAGCTACCTTCGCAGTGGCATCCAACACACACACACACATACACACAGACGCGTGTAGCTGCCTTCTCTCCCTTCTGGGGGGGGGGGGGGGGGGGGGGGGGGGGGGGGGGGGGGCAGTTCACATGAGGAGAGAGTCGCAAGGCAAACGCAGAACGCAGCGAAAAGAAAATGAAACGTAAGT
>JASAOB010002678.1:0-24668 GCA_030849825.1 Herpetomonas tarakana | reverse complement strand
GGGGGGGGGGGGGGGGGGGGGGGGGGGGGGGGGGCCCGGCAGTCGCTCTGATATGCCGGAGGGGACACCGGAGGGGACACCGTTGTGGTCGTTGGCATGTATATTCGATTGCTTGCCGCAATCTTGTTGCTCCTCCTCTTCTTCCCTTCGTTCATTGCCTCTCTCATTCGCCCCCCCCCCCCCCTCCTCCATCAACGTCCCTTCTCCTTTCCCCTCCCCTTACTACAAGACAGACAGACGGGACATGACAGCGAGAGGATTACGGCGCTTTCCCCCAATGCACAAAGGGGACGTGTGGGGGAGAGAGAGAGCAGGATGTCTCCCGATAGGGATGCGGCTTCGACACCCACCCACCGATCGACCCACACACGGCCGGTACTCGTACGTGGTGCCCTGATGATTCGCATCGGAAGTTGCGAATGGATACCCTTGCCTGCCTCCCCCCCCTCTCCCGCGCCACAGGCACAGACACCTTTGCTTGTTGACTCATGATTTCCTCTGTTTCCTCAAGCACGCAGAGGACCCGCCCATTCCGAATGATCTCGCTTGTGGATGGCATCGCGCTGGCGCTCCCTGTGCTAGCGTACGCCATTGGCTTTCATTTCTATCTCCTAGACCCCGTCATGCTCTGCTTGTTCGGCGCTTGTGGGTTCTCCGTCAGCGCCTTTGTGCTCTGGATGCACTCCCAGTACCTTGCCAACACATTCCTGAAAGAGCGCGAGGCCCGTGACCGGACGCGCCTGCACAACATCATGGCCGAGCTAGCAGCGAACGAGAGCGGCGCACCGCTTCCCCACCCTACAGGGAACGCAGGGAAAGGCGAACCTGGGGGAGCCAAGACATACATTGGCCCGCGCTCCGTGGCACGGGTCGGCCCGGTGCTCCCCGCATTTCTTTCCATGATGTCCCTCCTCGCCGTTGCCGGCAACATTCTCCTCGCGGCGTCTGTGTCCGTGCATGAGATGTTGACGGAGCAGGGATAGAGGGCGGGTGGCCGGGCTGTACAGAGAACAAAAAAGGCAGCCACGCGATGAAGGAGAAAGGGGGGGGGGAGGGCGGTATGACCGAAACCCTTCCCCCCCCTCCGCCCATACACAAGAACCAAAGTCAAGAGGAAAACACACTGTCTAGTGAGGACTACTGCATCAATGGTGAAGATGGCGCTACCCCCCCCCCTCCCCTCGCAACGTCTCTCATTCATCCTTTCTCTCCCTCCCCCCCCTTCCTTTCTGCTTCGTCTTCGTTGTTGATGTCGTCTCACGGGACCTCCCCCCCCCTCCTAGAGGAGATATCTAGTGAAGTTGCTCGTTCTCACAGCTCGCTTTGCCTCATGGTCCGCGTACGGGGGGATTGGGTGAAGCGCCAGGCGAGCAAGGAGCTCGATGCGTACCTGCGTCAGCGGGCGTGGCACTGGGCGGTGAAGCGCAACTACGCGCTCGCCGCGGACTACGCCATTCGTCTGCTCAACCGCCATCCCAAGGATCCCTTCGCCCTCCTTCTTGGCGAGGTCGCAGCCACGCAGACGAACCAGGACGTGTTTGCCGACAAGTGCCGCGAGGCCCAGAGACGGCTGTGCTTCACCAAGGACGTCCACACCGTCCTGGACCTGTTGCCAGAGCTGGCAGCTGGGCAGGCCGCAGGGGCATTGCCATCGCCAGCAGAGGTGAGGGCAATGGTGGACGACTTCCAGGCGGAGTCCGCGGCGAGGGCGAAGGCCGGGGCTGTCACGACGGGCCTCGAAGATGAGCAGATGACCGTTCTCGAATCGGAGCCACTGCAAGAAACACGCGGGGCGGTGCGCCGAGCCAGCCTGCGCGCCAGCCCGGGGCAACCGCTGTGCGAGGTGCTCGAGCCCAAGGGCTCTCTGTACGGCCGCGGCCTCTACGCCACGCAACGCCTGCCCCCACGCACACCCATACTGACGGACCAGCCCCTTGTCGTGCAGCGGCTCGACGAGAACCGCTGCGCTCACTGCCTGAAGCCTCTGCAAGGGAGCGGGGACCACCACGACGTTCCCGTGAGCGGCGGCGAGGTCCGTTGCCCTCACTGCCAGGAGGAAACCTACTGCAGTTCCCTGTGCCAGGAGGCGGCGTGGGCCCAGTACCACGCGTGCTGCTGCCGCTCCACCAACCCAAGCTTTGCCGATTGGTCGGCGGCTATGAAGGAAACACTCTACGGCGAGTCCAGCGAGGCGACGCTCAGCGACTCCGCTTCCCAAGCCAGGGCCGCCCTGTCCTGCCTTGCCGTCGCAAAGATCTGTGCGATGGCGACGGTGCAGCAGGTGCATCCCCTTGCGCTGACCGGTGTCCGCGGCCTGCGTGGCGTCGCGGACTACGAGCCCGCGACGGCGCTCAGTGAGATTGGCGCGCTCGCCGTCACTCTCTCCACCACGCTCCGTCAGCCCTTCCTGTACATGGAGGAGGTGCTCTCCCTGTTTGCGCTGCTGCAGACGAACGAGTTTGTGCTCCCCGGCGGCGTCGCCCTGTATCCTATCCTCAGCCTTCTCAACCACAGCTGCGATCCGAACTGTGCGGTGGGGAAGGGTTCCTCTCCCGGCTCCCACGACGAAACAAAGCGAGTGCTCGTCGCCCTCCGCGACATTCGCGATGGTGAGCAGCTGTTTATTAATTACAACGCCCACTTGACGAGTAGGCTCGACTACGAGCAGAGGAAGGCGCTCTGCGCGCAACGCCACTTTGAGTGCTTCTGTGCCAAGTGCGTCCGTCGACAGTAGAGAGAGAGAGGGGCAGGGGGTGAGCAGCGAGCAGACATAGTAAACGAGGTATGTTTGTCACAGACCCGATACCACACACTTACCCACCCACACACACATGTAGGATACCAAAGGGAGGATGTGGCAACGGAGAAAGGTCGCGCGATGGAGCAGGAGACGCTCTCTTCTTCTCTCTGATGATTCTCTCTGCCCCTTGCTGTGTGACATTCACCTTTCCTCCACGATCTCTCTCCTTACGATGTGTGTAGCTTTCTGCTGCTTTCCTGTGAGGCGTCCCCTTCTCTTCGTTCCTGTATACATCTCCTTCTTTTGGGCTCTGGAGTTAGTCGTCATGTTGGCCCTTAGCCGGCTCCTGTGCTGCGCCGCTACCGCCAGCGCTGGCGCCGCGCCAGGCAGTCTGTCGTCGTGGCTTAGCAAGCTGTCTCGTCAGGCAGCACAACTGTCCCCGCGTAGGGGCGAAGCCGTTGCTAACGCGGAGGAAGCTGACGTGGGCGGCGACAGTGTCGAGGCTCTCTGGCGCGAGATCGAGGACGCCGCAGCGCATGCCACGGCACTAAAGGAGACGGATTCCCTACTGGCCGTGGTGAACCAGCTGTTCGCCAAGGGCTACTACCCCACGTCGGCCACCAGTAGCAGCGACACGACCCGCTGGGCAACGTTGGCGCGGCGTCTGCTTGCCTACTCCAGCAGAGAGGCCACCTCGGTCCTCTCATACCCAGGCGTGCCCGAGCAGGTGATGCGCCGCACTGGTCCCACCACGTGGAGCAGCGACACCTACTCCGTCCCTTGCTCGAGGGAGACGCTGCTGATGACGGGTGGTGTGGTGCCCCTCAGCGCACGCCACGCGAGGGAACGTGGGGAGGCCATCGCAGGCTTTCTCACGCACTTCTGCCACTCCCTTCAACACTACCGAGAGCAGAAGGAAGAACACCAGCAGCACCAGCAGCAGTCGACAGAGCAGCTGCGCGAGGAGCTGCGGGGCATGAATGAAAGCCTCATCCACGCGCTGACGCTCAACAGCGACACCATTCACTTTGAACTCCTTGTCGATGCTTTCGCCTTGTACTTTGCGCAGTTGTACAGTATCGAGAAGGGCGAGATGGGCAGCAAGGAGCAAGGCGACGGGCTGCTTCTCGCCTTGGCGGAGCGGCTGTGTAGTGAGGTGACAGCCAAGGCCCTCGGTGTGCGTCTGACAGCCGTCGGACTGGCGTACATTATTGAGGAGACGCGCCAGAGATCCATCGCGGATGCAAAGGCAACCGGCGCTTCTTTGGGCATGCAGAGCCTCCTGTCGTCGCAGCAGTTCTTCCGCGAGTCGCAGCACGCGCAGCTTCTGCAGCTTCACCTGGTCCGCATCGTCTCCAAGGCCCTGTGCCAGCACTACGAGCGTCCCAAGTATCCGCAGGAGGAAGAGGATGCCGAGGACGCATCAGGTAGGCGAAGCGCTACCCTTGCCGTTGCCGAGGAGCTGCATGTGGCGCCGTTGCTGATAAGCTTCCATCACTTTGTCGACGCCATCTTTCAGTACAACGCCACGCACGGCAACGCTCTGCAGCTGCGGGAGAGCGTCCAGCAGGAGTTACGCCAGGACCTCTCCTTAGCGACGCTGCGCGCACTCCGCGTGGAGGCCTCCACACCGGACCAGTTCCTGCGGCAGTCGATGGAGGTGGTCGACCGCTGCGCGCCGTCCATGGCGGTGGAGGCGGAGCTGCTTGCCGGGAAGGTGGCCTTGTTTCACTTCTTTGACCTTAACGAGGAGGGCAAGGAAGCCTTGTACGCCGACATTGTGGCGTCACTGCGACACCTCGTGGACCTCCGCCCTCGCGCCTCCTTTGGCTTCGCCTCGTCGTCGTCGTCGTCTGGGATCGGCGAGGACGAGGACGGCGGACAGGGCGGCGATGGGGAGAGTGAGGGGGAGGCACAGGCCACCACCGCGGCCGCGTCGATGGAAGCGGACAGTCAGCGCATTCTGCAGACAGCGCATGAGCAGGTCATCCAGACGCTGTGCGACTCCCTCGATGCGGCCCACATTGATGAAGCGTATGGCATCGTTGTCGCACACAAATACCACGGCCTCATTGTCACAGAGGACGTCATTCGCCCCCTGATGCACGTCATGAGTCGACGAGGGGACTGCCGCGTCTTCAACCTGGTCGACTTGTGCGTGTTGTACTCTAACAGCACGGTGGACATGGATGGCATCGCCTGCCTGTTCCGCGCCTGCGCCGTCGCAGGAGACCACTATCGAGCGCGGACACTGCTCCAGCTCCTCCAGGATGTCGTGCCGGGATTCCTGATCAAGGCACCGCCCGAAGTACGAGAGTCACTGAGAGAACTCAAGGTGCTGCCGTCGGAACCGCTGCACCTATTTGTCTCCGAGGAGGAGAAACTGGTGCGCGCCGCGGTGGCCGGTAGCACAGGCGCGGCACTGTCCTCTGCTGAGCTGCAGGAGCTGCCGAGAGGCTCTGCTTGACGCTGTGGCTGGTGTGTCTCTCGTCGGTGTGCTGGCCTCGCTCTCTCTCACTGTCTCTTACTCATCCCCTTGCATTGTCTGTCCACCCCCGTCCCACTGTTACTCCTCCCTCCTCTCCCTCCGCGGTGGCGTTTACCGCTCTCCCTTGGCCACATGGGGACGTTGCAGATAAAGTGAAAAAAAGGGGATGCCACACACTATGAAACTCAACGGGGTACGAATGAACTCCCTCCCTACCTTCCCCCACCCTTCCTCGCTGTCTGTACCTCCTCCCTCACTCATTCACTCTCCCCATTGCGACAAGATCCATAAAGAAACTTTGCCTGTCCCCTCCCCTCTTCTCTCTCCTCCCCCACCCCCCCGCGCCAGTCCTCCATCCGCTGCACTTCCGACGTCTTGCCACCGCCGAGGATGAGCTCAGACCCCAACGGCACGCGCTGGTCCAACTCGGAGAGCAATGTGGGGAAGAACATGTTGAAGAAGTCCGGCTGGCAGGAGGGGACCGGCCTGGGCAAGGAGCAGGACGGTGTGACGTCGCACATCAAGGTCTCGCGCAAGGATGACATGATGGGGATTGGGTACAAGGCCGGCGTGGCGGAAACATGGAGCACACAGTCGGTGGGCTTTGCCGATGTCCTCGAGCGCATCAAGAGTAAGCGAGTCGTCGCAGTGGAGGAGGACTCAGACGAGGATGGCGCGGTTGGCTCGCCGGTGTCGCCCAGCGCTTCGTCACCGACAACGACGGACTCGAAGCCGTCCAGCCCGACGGAGAGCCGACACTACCGCATGTATGCGAAGCGAAATGCCCTCAAGACGGAGCTGCTGCGAGCCGACAACCGAGATAAGAAGGACGAGATTCTGGGCCACGCGGCGGCCGCCCGCAAGAGAGAGACCGCGACGGACGGGATGGATGGAGATGGGAGTGCCAGCGACTCTGACGCCGAGGGCAACGGCCAAAGGCGGAGGAAACAGAGGAGGAAAGAAGAGGAGGACAGTGCCAAGTCCAGCCTGAAGTCGCCTCTGCTCTCGCGACTGATGATGCGCTGTCCGAAGCATGAGCCGCGGCCCACCGTTGCCAGCGACGGCGACATGGCCACAAAGAAGGTGCGGGTCACAAAACCCCACCCACGGCCGCCCAAATGCACCGAGACACCGTTTCTACTGAAGAACAGCAGCCACGAGTGAGGAGGTGGTCGAGTGGGAAGACGCTGGAGGTGGCTCGCTCTCCCACCTCTCCCTCTCCCTCTGTAAGTTGTTGTGACGACTGGTAGTGTCTTTGCTTTCCTTAACTCGACTAATGCGCGTTCTTCTCTCTTTGGGGGTTGTGCGCCAACAACTGCTAATAAAGTCGCTACTCTTGCTCTGGTGGAAGCGGAGAGGTGGGAGGGACATGTGTCGCTTGGTGAGGAGCACCACATCCTGGCAGCACAGTGCAGATGAACAGCAGCGTTTGTCTCCCCCTCCACTTCCTGCTATCCCGTTCTGCATTAGGGGAGGCAAAGGCATCCTTAGCAACAGCAACAAGAAGAGCAAAGCGGGGGGGGGGGGGGACGGACATCGATAGACACAGTGCCACTTGACTCGCGCCGCTTCTCTCTCTCTCTTTCTCCACTTCCGATAAATAGAGAAGCGAGTAGACGGGTGTCTCTGTGCAAAATAGAGAGAGAGCCTTGCAGAGCTCCATCACACATGTCGGAGCGTGTGCGCGTGGCGGTGCGCATACGGCCGTTTCTCCCCTCCGACCCGCCCGATGCCGACCTCACGACGCTCCTTGTGGACGACACCCATGTCTGCTGCGGCGGTCAGCGCGTGTTCCGCGTCGACGAGGTCTACAAGATGGAGGACGACACCGATCAAGTGTACGAGCGCTCTGTGCGGCCCGTGGTGGGCGAGTACCTCAAGGGCTTCAACGCGACGGTGATGGCCTATGGGCAGACGGGCACAGGAAAGACATACACCATATCCGGCCTCCTCCCCCTCATTTTTGGCCAGATCGTCAACGAGGGCTTCAACGGCAGCACCGAGGAGTTGAGCTTCCAGTACCTCGAGGTGTACGGGGACAGCCTGCGTGACCTGCTTAGCGACGACCCAGTGGGTAGCGCAAAAGCGTTGCACATCTACGATGGCAACAACAGCGGTGCGGAGGGCGGAGGAAGAGCACACAGCCCGCTGTCGCCGTCACCGCCGGCAGCTGCGGTAGCGGGAGAGGCGCGAGAGCAGCCGACCAACAGCCCCAGCGGGGGCTTCTTCGTGTCTGGTGCGCTAAGGGTGACCGCGAGCAGCCTGAACGAGGTGTTTGACATCCTGGCTTTCGGCGCGGCGAACCGGGCGACTGGGGCGACGCAGGTGCATCAGCACTCCAGCCGCAGCCACAGCGTCTTCACGGTGTTCAACCACCGCACAGGTGGAAAGCTGCACGTCGTCGACCTTGCCGGCTCGGAGCGGAACAAGAAGACGCACAACGTGGGACAGCGCTTGCAGGAGAGCATCGCCATCAACGGCGGCCTGCTGGCCCTCGGCAACGTCATTCGAGCGCTGAGTCGCAACCACCACCACCATAGCCAGAGGGCCCATGGGGGAAGCCCAAGTGGTGGCGCTGCCCCCGGCGGCAGCACTCCCAGCCACCCATCACCTGGACCAGCGGGGCATGTGCCGTATCGGAGCAGCAAGCTGACGCGGCTACTGCAGGATGCGCTCGGCGGCAATGGCAAGACAATCTTCATCGCGTGCGTCGCGCCGGATAGCCACAACCGCGACGAGACGCTGCGTACCTTGCAGTACTGCGCGCTGGCCGTGAAGGTGGTCAATACCCCCACGAAGCCGTCCGCCGACGACCCATACCGGAGGCTGATGCATGGGCATCGACAAACCACCGGACAGGAGGGTGGTGACGGTTTGGCCCATGGAGGAAGTCCGGACAGTGCTACCGACGCGCGCGGCGAGGGCAGCAGCAGCAGCCCACTGTTCTCTTTTGATGTCAACGGCACTTCGCGTGCGGCGTTGCAGCAGCAGCTCGACATGCTCGGGGCGTTTTGCGAGGAGCAGGAGGCGGAGATTGTGGCGATGCGCGAGCGGCTCGCGGACAGTGACGGCAAACTCCGCGTCTGTGAGGAGGAGCTTAGGAAGGACGAACACATCTTCTCGCGGCAGATCGCGGAGATGGAGAGACTCGTGCAAGAGAACAAGGAGCTGCGCCGTCGTCTGGCGGAGCGGACGAAGACAGAGCAGCAGCAGGTGGAACAGTACCGGCAACTCCTCGATGCGGCGCGAGACCCCAAAGAGCAGCTCCTCCCTCACCACCACCACCACCACCATGGGGATGCCCAATCAGCGAATGTGGATAGACAGAGCCCGGACATCGACCACACCGAGACGAACCCCGCGCGGGAGGTGGACCCGCTGAAGAAGACGCTGCCCTATCTGCGGAGGACATTCGCCTCCACGGACACTGCTACGGCGCCCGTCTCCTCCACCGCTTCGAGGGATAGGTTGACGCCTTTTCAGCAACCGCAGCAGCAGCAGCAGGGATATGGCGCGAGGGAGGTGGAGGAGGTGCATGTCGGGGAAGCCGCCCACCTCCCGGGTCAGGAGGACACGGATCGTGACGAGCAACTCCTCGCACTCACCAAGGAGGCGTTGCACTACCAGCGCGCCAACACCCAGCTCCGACACGAGCTCAGCGCTGCAAAAGTGGCCTTGGAGAGCCAGAAGCGGGATGCGGCCATGCTCCGCCTTGAACTGAGCGATCTTCAGCAGCTCCTCTCATGATGACGACGCTTTGGGAGGAGCAGAACTGCCCCAAACGAGAGGACTTGCACTCATCCCCCTCGTACATACCGCGTGTGCGCGTGTTCCGCACCCATAGACATTGATCCATACAGCATCCCCCATCAAAACTATCCCACCCTCTATGTCGTTTCTCTCTCTCTCTCCTTCTTCATGTCCCGCTCGTCTCGCTGAAAGGGGCGTACCCACGGCATGTCACAGCCCCCCCTTTGTTTGACACAGTCAGCCGCAGTGCCTCTCTCCTCTCCATCCCTTCTCCCTCTCCCCTCAGTCGTCCACCCCCCATTAGGAACGGGAAGCACATCAAGAGGAGGAGATAGCCCTTCCGGCCTCCCTACTTTCGCTTGCCTCATATCCTCTTTTCCATCTCTCTTCTTGTTTGGTGCCTCCCTCTGCCCACCCGTACGCGCACACACACACAGTTAGAGCATGACCGAAGTTGCTGGCGAACGGTCGAACCCGCGCCCGCCGAGGGCTGAGGCGTCGGCGTCCCGTGGCGGTGGACGCAAGGACGGCCCGACATCTACGGCCGAGCTGCTGAGACGTCGTCTCGCGCAGGCCGAGGCACACCTACGCGAGATGGAGGACGAGGCGCGTCGCGTGTCCACGCAGCAGTCGCACGAGCTCGAGATACTGGAGAAAGAGCGGGACACCTCCCTCGGCAAGCTAGAGATGCTGCGGATGGAGGAGTGCATGACCCCTGCTGAGCTCGACGCCATTCGCGCCGACACGGCGGCCTCCACTGCTGCGCGTAGGCAGCAGACGGCGGCGACACTCGACTCAAAGCTATTGGCGTCCACCTCGGTAAAGTATCGCGAGGCACGCGACCTCGTGCAAAGGAAGCGCGCAGAGTGTGCCGAGGTCGAGGCCCGCCTAGCCGCCACGCGCAGCAAACTCGCGAGCTACCGCAGCAAGCGCAATCACATGCGCCGCTCTGCAAAAGGGCCCGCGTATGCGGCCACGGTGCGTCGGTCGCGCGTGGGGCAAATGCAGAGCCAGTCTCGAGAGCAGCTGCGCGGCCTGGAGGGGCACGTCGCCACGGAGCAGGAGCGCCTCAGCTCCATGATCTCGGACGCGAAGACGATGCGCACGGAGATTGACGCGCTGCTGATCGCCCAGTCGCACTTCGAGAAAACGTACCGGAGGAGGGAGGACGATCTGCTGGACAAGAAGCGGCAGATGTCCTACATCATGGAGGTCTGCACTCTCTTCTTTGAGGAGCGCGCGCAGAAACACCGCGAAATCGAGGAGCTGCGCGCGCTCTCTGAGCAGGAGAACAAAACGTACGACACCGCCCTCGACGAGTTGGACGGCGTCCTGGCGGAAAACAGACGCGGCCAGTCCGATCTCGAGCAGAAACTGAGGGAGACTCGCAAGGAGCTGCGCGAGACGCAGAAGCGGCGGGTGGCGCTGGTCAAAACCAACCACGCTTCGGAAAGAGAGCTGGGGTCAGCCAAGGAGCGACTGAGGCGACAGCAGCAGTCGCTTGTGGACGCCTCGCCGCACTCGTCTGGAAGTGACGCAGCGGGCGGCGCGCGGCCGCAACTGGGCCAACAAGCGCGCCGGCTCAACGATGTCGACGGCGCCGCCGAAGCGAGCGTGGCATCCGCGACGGACGACGGGGAGGGGACGGCGCAGCATCAAATACAACAGTTCGACCTCGTGTACGAGCGCCTGGCGGAGCTCGCGGGGTCCGATCGCCTGGATGACGTCCTCACCTACATCGACATGAGCGCCGAGGAGCGATTCAGCTTCTTCTCCGAGCTCAACTACCTGCACGACGAGATGGCCAAGCTCACGTCGGAAAAAGCGCGCCTGCTCGGGGAGGATGCCGATGGCGCTGATGATGCGGAGAGGGAAGGCATCCTGGCCAAGGAGAAGAAGAAGGAGAGCCTCGGCGCCGACAGAAGCAACGGGGACGCTGACGCAGAGAAACGGGCGGCGATCCGTGTGCAGCGCGCGGGGGAGATGGAGCAACTGCAGGCGACGCTGGATCGACTGACGCTGCAGAACGCGGACCAGGGCGAGGAGGGCGAGGCCCTTGACCAGACCTACGAAGAGCTGCTCACTCACGCGAGGCAGATGTTCGCCGCGCTGGGCTGTGACGCTGCCGTCATCCGAGGCCAGTCGGGAGCAGAAAGTGTGCTGCGGACAAACGTCGCCGACTGCCTCGCGCTCGTAGACCAGCGCGTGGAGGAGTACCTGCTGGCGCTGGCCCGCACTGAGCAGGAGATGCAGCAGCAGCTTCTCCTCCTACACGAGGACGGCGACGCCGCACAGCAGCAACTTGTGCGTGCGCAGCACCAGCAGCCGAAGCAGTCCGTTGCGCGGACGTTTCTGCGCCGCCCTGATCTACCGCCGCGGGTGGCGTCAGAGGAGGAGGCGGGCACACCCAGCGCCGACGCCGCCGCGGCCACCTCCCGCCGCTATGGCAGCCGGCGCAGCAGCATGCAGGCCAGCAGTCTCTCCGCCAAGCAGCTCGTTCAGCGCTCCAAGGGCGGCCTGCCTCGATCCGTGGAGCCGCGCCTCGGCACTGGCGCTGCCACGTCGGCGGGTAACAGCAAGAACGGCAATGCGGGTTTAGGCACTGTGTCGACCGCTGGTGGCCATGACACGACAGTCCGCTCGCTGGCCGCCGCCCTCGACGCCGACGTTCCTCTCTCATTGGAGGAGATGCAGCGTCTCGTGCGGGAGCGCCACGGCGACATTGGCGCCGGTGCCGCACCTAGCGAGACAGTTCATCGCCGCTTCCCATAGGCGAGCGAGTTTAGACTTTGACATGGGGGGCGGGGGGCACAGCTCTTCATCCTCTCCTCCCTCCTTACATCAGCCTCCTCGTCCACCACCTCCTCTTCGCCCTACTTGTTGGGATAGACCTTCAGACATGCAGAGAGGTGGTCGTGGTGGCGATGAAGGGGGACTTCAGTGCTGCCCCCCCCCCCCTCTCCTTTCACCTTCTTAGAGTACACAGCACTTCCTTTATTGCTCAATCACCGTCGCTGTTCGCTTCTCTCTCTCCTTCTCCTGTTTCACTACCTCTGAATCTACGACCATAGGGTACCTGTGCCCCTCCCCCTCTCCCCCCTCTCCCTCCCAGTGCAGGACAGCGTGCTAACAGCGTGTTGTGCACCTGTGAGGGAGAGTGAGAGTCCACCGCAGGAGAGCGGCTGATGTGAGCTTCTCGGGGATGGACGAGAAGCGATGACATACCTCCGTAGTCTGATGGTGCCAATCCTCTAGGACCGCTTCAATAATGGTTCCCTCTTTGGTGCTTCGTACCGTCGCTTCTCAAAAGGATTCCTTCACTCTCTCTCTCATTGCCTTCGTCCCGTTCAGTTATTAACTAACCGATACATTCATATAATTACTCCGTGCCCCTCCCTCTATTATCTCCTCCCCCACCTCTACACCCAAGCGTAGAAGCGAAAGCAGTGTTTCCCCCCGATCTCACATGTCGAAACTCAGCAACGCCCTCCTCGCGCTTGCCGTCCTCGCGAGCCTGCTGCTGGCCTCCGTGGCCAACGCCGAACTCGTTGAGCTGAATCCGGAGAACTACAAGTCCATTGTGAACAATCCAAAGAAGAATGTGTTTGTCATGTTCTACGCCCCTTGGTGCGGCCACTGCAACGCGATGAAGGGCACGTGGAAGGAGCTGGCCGACGCGCATCCGATCGACGGCGACGTCGTCATTGCTCGTGTCGATGCCTCGATGCACCGCGAAATTGGCAAGGCCAACGATGTCACGGGCTTCCCCACCATCAAGTTCTACTCCAAGACGAACAAGAAGGGAGTCGAGTACAGCGGGCCGCGTGAGTTGAGCGCCTTCAACCTCTTCATCAAGACGAACAGCAACTAAACGCAGAATCGAGGCTGATGGAAGAGGGGCCGGAGGAGGAACAAGACAACTGTGATTGTGTGTGTGTGTGTGTGTGTGTGTCGTCACAAGCCTTCTCACTAGCCCCCCTCCCCCCCCTTCCCCCCCTCCTACTCTCCTTCCCTCCCTCCTTGTCGAGCTTTCTGGCTTTCCATGGCAAAAAAAGAGAAAAAAAACGACACCTTTGGGCTCCTCTGGCAAATCCTATTCATTCCATGTTCCTCCCTCCGCCCTTCCTTCCCCTTCCATGCGATAATGCGCTTGTTTGTCTCTCGTAGCAAACATGGCGGGGCTCTCCATCGCACGCACCCTCCACCCTCCGTCGACCTATTCAAAGAAAAACAGAACACTTTGACGTCCCTCCTTTTGCACCCCCTGCTTTCCATTGGGAAGGTTGAAGTCAGGAACTGTGCCGTCTGCCTATGCAAAAAGGGCTTTCCTGTTCAGTCACGATACGTGGGGGAGGCAACGTATCGTGCCTCTGGGGATGGTAGATCCGTTGGGCAAACACACTGATGCCAGCCTCTCTCCCCTTCACCGTTTTCTTCTCTCCTCCGCTTCTTCTTTGTTGCCACAGGGCCACCTTCGACATTACAACTCACAAAGTGCACCTCCCATTCAAAGAAACAAACGACAGCATACATATCAATAGAGAGATAGGGAAGCAGCCACTCACGGATACATTTCGTTGCGGTCCGCTGCTCATTCACGCCGACAGCCCGCACCTGCTGGAGGGATACCTCTTCTCAAGTTCTCTTTTGTCTCCTGTTGCGATGCTCAAGGACACAAACGTGAACCAGCCACGTGGAAGCGGTGGAAAGGGCGAGAAGGGCACCAACAATGCAGAACAGAACGGAGATGCAAAGCAGTCGTCGCGGTGGAGCAGCCCGTTGCTGCAGAAGCGTGTGGACCTGGGTGTGCGCTTTCAAAACGTCGCGCTGAGTTTCGCTGCGGACATCCTCAAGAGCGAGGCGGCGCGCATGGACGGCCAACTCATCGATGACTTTGTGTCGCTGCTCCGCGGCAACGCTGTGTACATCCACAACTTTATCTGCGACGAGAAGGACCTATCTCTGTACGACCAACTCAAGGCGGAGCTCGTCGCCGCGACAGGGGCAAAGATGAGCCATAAGGGAACCGGTCTGATCGAGTGGAGCCGGCACCAGGTGTTCGAGAACCCCACAGACCTCTCGCAAACCTTCAACGACATTGTCGACATGCTTGCCGAGTACTTTGATGTTGACGTGTATGCCTCGAGACTCAACTACTACCGTGACGGCACGCAGTGGAAGCCGCAGCACCACGACAGCCACGCGTACGGTGGCCGGAAGGAGCGGGAGGACTTTACTGTCGGCATCACGCTTGGCTCGAACCGCTCCCTTCTCTTTGTGCACTCCGGCTCCCAGCGCGAGTTCTCGTTCCCACAGCGCAATGGGGACTGCTTTGCCTTCACTGGCGAGGTCAACCAGACCTTCACCCACGGCGTCCCCCGCGTACACACGCCGATCGGGGACCGCTTCTCCATCATTGCGTGGGGCCGACGCCGCTCCCTGAACGAGCGCAACGGCGGCGTGCCGTCGACGGAGAAGGAGGCCCTTCGCACCGCGGACGGGCGTGACATTGCCTCCCTGGACGACGCCGTCGCCGCCGCCAAGCACCTCGTGTCCGCCTCCGCCCCGCTACCGAAGAAGGTCGAGGAGGGGGGCGGCGGTGGTGCCTCTGCCACTGCTGCTGCTGCGAACGCCGCTCCACCAAAGAAGAAGAAGAACCGCCTGCAGTAACGTGAGATAGTGAGAGACAGGTAGTCAGTGTGTGCATGGCCAGGCAAGGGGCTCTCTATCTTCCTTCCTCTCTCGCGTGGAACCTCCCACCTCCTGATACACGCACACACATACCCCCCCCCCCCTTCCCATACACATGTTGGCACTCCATAGAAATGGTGGTGATAGCCATTACAATGAAAACAGCAACTACATACAGACAAAGAGACAGCTTATGGGGAAGGCTCGCGTGCAGCTGCTACTGCTACTGCTGCACATGGCGACCTTGCGATGTCATCTCCGTCTTGCGCTTTAAGAATCGTGTGACAACGACCACTTCCTCTCTCATCCCCCCTTTCCTTCAGTCTCTCTTACCCTTTCCTTTCCCCCACCCCCTCAGTGCATTCTGTGGTCTTCGATTAGCACCTTTACATTCTAGCTTATCATCGCTGGTACTGCCTCGCATCGTCATGGCCAAGTACGGCGCCGTGTTTGTCGCACTTCTTCTCGCCGCCATCCTCCTTGGCTGCGGCTGCGCGCAGACAGCCTCGGCGGAGCTGGTCGAGCTGACGCCAAGCACGTTCGACAGTGTCGTGATGAGCAACCAGAAGAACGTCTTTGTACTCTTCTACGCATCCTGGTGCGGCCACTGCCAGCAGTTGAAGCCGACCTGGGAGGCGCTTGCGAAGGAGTACCCGCTGGGCGGGGACGTTGTTATCGCCCGTGTTGATGCCTCCATGCACAGGGCCATTGGCTCGGCCAACCGCATCTCGGGGTACCCCACGATGAAGATGTTCACCAAGGACGACAAGTCAGGCCTTCTGTTCAAGGGCAAGCGCACCGTGGAAGACTTGCAGGCGTTCGTCAATGAAACAACCGCCGCCTCGAAGTGATGGACCATTCCCCATCCCCACCCCCCTCGATATAGTATATATGTGACCTTTTTTTTTTTTTTTGCGCGCGCGACAGCTTCACCGGCGGAACGGGGCGACGGCGACACATACACACAAAGCCTCTCTCCATCTATATGACTCTTCTTCATCTCCGTCTCTCTCTCACACTGTAGCTTTCCCTACGGATCGGCTCCACACTGCGACTTCCCTTCCAATCATATGTCTCAAAGTATATATGGGGTGCATGTGTGGTGTGTGTGGATATAGCAAAGGCAGAAGCACTCCTCTGCAAATGCATGTTTTTGGGGATGGAAAGATCATGCAAGAGCTCCGTATCGTTCCCGTATCCCTTGCCAGCAAGATGGGTGTAGCATTGGACTCCATCTACCCTCCCTCCTCTCCTTTCTCTCTTTCCCTTGAGAGTTCCCACACAAGCACTCGGTCACACACACTTCGTTCTCTATCGCTCTTTCTTTCTCTCTATTCTCCTCTCTAAGTTGCTCTCCTTCCCCATTGGAGTCACTGCGAAGAAATGACGGATTTGAAGATGAGCTCTCGACCCGGCTACACCGGCGAGCTGAATGCCACCATCCTTGCGCGGGTGCAGGTTATCGGGGAGGCCCTCGGCATGCCGGAGCTGGAGGAACGGTTCTCTCACCTCAACGTCAGCGACGGCAGCTGGCGCACGGCGGTCGCTATCGGGGACGAGCAGAAGGACCTTGCCCTCTACATTGACCACACCCAGCTCAAAGCCAACGCCAGCTCACTCGATATCAAGCAGCTGTGTGAGGAGGCCGTGAAGCACCACTTCGGCACCGTCTGCGTGAACGGCTGCCGCGTGCCGGAGTGCCGGCAGTTGCTGTCGGGTGCCGACGTGCGCATCGCCTGCGTGTGCGGCTTCCCACTTGGTCAGATGACCTCGACAATGAAGGCGGCGGAGGCGGCGGAGGCCATTGCCAGCGGCGCGTGCGAGATTGACATGGTGCTCAACATCGGGGCGCTGAAAGAGAAGGACTACCCGTATGTGTATGCCGACATCAAGTTCGTGAAGGATGCCTGCGTGGTGAACGGCGCCATCCTCAAGGTCATCTTCGAGACATGCCTGCTGACCGATGAGGAGATTATCGACGCCTGCGTGCTCTCGATCGCGGCTGGCGCAGACTACGTGAAGACCTCCACCGGCTTCAGCACGGGCGGCTCCACCCCGGAGGTTGTCGACATCATGGTCGCCGCTGTTGGCAACGCTGCCAAGGTCAAGGCAAGCGGCGGTGTCCGCGACTACGCGACAGCTCTGCAGTACGTGAAGGCGGGCGTCAGCCGCATCGGCACGAGCTCGGGCATCGCGATTGTTGGCGGCGCCGAGGCCGCCGCGTGAAGCAGAGAGGACAAGAAGCACACTCATGAAGAGGGAGAGGAAGCTACAACGAGAGGGGATGGGAGATGGGACAGAGTAAGGCAGCACCGATTAATGGAGGTACCCCTCGTAGCGCACCCCATTCCCCCCCCCCCCCTCAGTGAGGGCCGCTGCTCCATGCCCTTTTCCCTCTCTGCTCAGCTTCTCCTCTAACGGTAATCGTCGTACTCACGCGTTTCCTCCACCAGGTCTCCCTCACTCACTCGCTTCCCCCCCCCGTATCAGTGGTAGTGCCACCTCGAAAGCCCCACACTCACATCTACAGCGGATACTCACTCACACACGCGCACCCATACGACGGTGCGAGAGCGTCACGGAATGAATCAGTGCTTTTCCTATCGTATGGAGGACAGACGACCGGTCCGGAAAATGCCGCGAAGTGAGATGAATGCCCTCCCTGACGCTCTCTCCTTCCTTTCCCTTCCTACTCTCCCCTTCCTCTTCTCTCCCTGCGCCGGCATCTCTGCGGCGTGCTTGCTGACAGTAGAGCTGTGCCCTGTTCTCCTCCAGGTGTTGCCTTAGCCGCTTTCCCTCAGCGTCGCATGAGTACTGCCCGAGCATCTTCTTCCCGTCAGCCGCGCGAGGCACCGCCGCACGGCGCGATGCGCACGCCGACAGAGGCACACACGGGAGCCCAGCGGCCAGGAATGCCGTTGAGTATCGAGCGGCGCGACACCGCCACAGAAGAACGTAGTGGACAAGGCACGCAGGCAAGCGCTACGGACCGCTGGTCTCGGTGGCATCGCCCACCACGCTCTGCCGAAGCCGGTGACCTCGAGGGTGGTCGCGTCCTCTCACCTACCTCGTCGTCCGCGCTGGAGAAGGAGCTCGCCGAGACCCGTCAGCTCCTGCTCCAGTACACGGAGTACGTGGAGGATAGTGTTATGAAGGATGTGGCCACCCTAGAGTCGCAGCTGAGTCACGCGAGTGAGCAGTGCGAGCGCTATCGTAGGGAGTGTGAGCGGCTGTCCTCGCTTGTCTCTGGGGGAGACAGAGGGCGTGGCGCCAGGGCCTGCGACGCCGTCGGCGGGATCGTTTTGCACTCCGACGACAGCGACGACGAGGAAGTGGGCCACCACTGGCAGAACGGCAACAGGAAGACAGTAGAGCAGTTGCGGTTGCTGAATCGCGAGCAGGCAGCGCAGATGGCCAGCCTCACCCGGGAGGTCGCTGAGCTCAAGGCAGAGCGCCACCACTGGAAAGAGAGCCGCGATAGCAGCAGCCGCTCCCCGCAAGGACGCTTCCCGACGCTGCCGAGACAATCACCACAGGAGCCCTCCTCCACTCCGGAAGTGCTCACGTTTCTCGAAACCATTGCCAATGACGGGGAGCAGTTTGCGGCGGCGCTCTGCCGCCTCGGCGAGTCCGTCCGTGCGGAGGAGGGCCAGAGCAAGCTGGGCAAAGCGCCTGCCGCCCGTGGCTTCACCAGCATCCACGCGAACTGGCAGGAGACGGTCGACGACGTGCGGCAGTACCTGCTGGACCGGCACAAGCACGGGGGAACGTCATCGGCGCCGGATCTCGCGGACTTGCTCTCGTCCATCACCCACGCACAGAGTCAGGAGCATCTGCGACTCGTGGAATCCCTCCAGACGCTCTTTACGGAGAACAGGACGCTCCGTCAGGAGCTCCGGACCACGCGCGAGGAGGCCACTGCGCTGCGCGATACGGTGGCGCTCCGCTCCAGCGAGCTGGAGGAGGACCACCAAGCCGAGCTTCAGATGCTGCAGAGCACGATTCGCGAGCTTGAATCGCGCCTTCACGCCTTCACGTCCGTCCACAACGGCGGTGGCCCGCACGCCGGCGCTTCCCCAAACAGCAGCAGCCTCGTCATGTCAACCAAGGACGGCCACGCACCGGGCTCCTTGTCCACCAGTGTCGTTAGCGGGGCCGCGGCGGCGGCGGCAGCGGGGGCGGCCGCGTACGCGATGGACACGACCCCGAGCAACGTCGACGCTGGCTCACGTGCGGCGCCGGCGAATGTTGGCAGAATGCCCGACAGCGCCGCCTCTCGGCGAGGCAGCGTGGACAGCGAGACGCAGACACCACTATCGCTGGAGTTCATCTTGGCCGCTCTGGCCCGCAACGCGCAGCGGCTCGGGGACGCCACCTCCCCCATTGCCGGGTCGATGATGCAGACACCGTTGACAGCGACAGCACCAGGGGGTGACCGCAGCGCGTTCAGCCGTGCAGCGCGGAGGGAACGCGAGATGGAGCTGGTGGATATGCTTCTCACCGAGGTGGAGGCACTGCGGGAAGACCTGGCTACTGTGAGCGCGGAGCGCAACGCTCTGCGAGAGCAGCGCGATCGCTTTCTCTGCCAGGTTGAGTCTCCATACCTGGACTATCGCCGCCGCCTCGGTATGGCAGCCAACCTTGGGAACGACACCATGTCGCTGTGACGACGGTTCCGCTTTCCCCCCCTCCCTCCCCCCACGTCATCCTGTGTACACTAGAGAGAAGGAGAGAGCGAGGGAGTGAGGTTTACATCAGGACACACACACACTCTCCCTCTCTCTCCTTTCCCTCCCCATCCATATGCCTTCATTTTGTACTCCTTTCCACATCAGGACAAGAATAGACAGTTGAAGACGTATCTGCCCTTTCTTTTTTTTCTCTCTCTCTGTCTCTGTATCATTTCCATGCAGCATGGGTGCAGACGGGAGTGAGGGAAGGGAAAGGAGGACGTACGACCTTGCTCGAGAGCGAGAGTTGTCCACTTGTGTGGGATGGAAGGGGGGAGAGGAAGGCTTCTCAACCCCCATCCTCTTTCTGCCCCTTCTTCTTCTTCGTCATATCCACTTCCTCTCCTTTCTCCTCCTCTCACCTCACACCTACATCGCAGATATCTCTCTCGCATCAATCTTTCGATTCACCCCCTCTCCATCTTCATCGCAGACATACACATATTGTGTTCCTTTCCTCTTTCGTGTTATTTGCATCACATCATCTCTTGCTGACGCTGCCCTTTCTTCTTCACCGTCCATTCGATCTCTCTCGCTATCACTGTCATCATGGGGAATCTCTGCTGCGGTGGAAAATCCACGTCAACAAAGCCGCAGAAGCAGGGCGGTGGTGGTGGCAAGGGCCCCGTCGTGAGTGAAGAGATCATCGGCTTCGTCGACTCGCTGCCGTCGGGTGCCGAGGAGGTCACGGTGGATCACGTGTATGACGGGGACACCATGACCGTGCACCGCCGCAACGGCGACCGAAGCCGCGTGCGCTTTCTTGGCATCGACGCACCGGAGCTAAAGGAGAAGGAGGCCTGCGCGCAGGAGAGCGCCAACTTCATGAAGCAGATGTGCCCTAAGAACGCCAAAGTGTGGCTCAGCTTCGAGGTGAGCGGACAAACCGACAAGTACGACCGTCTCCTGGCGTACGTGTACATCGCGAACCCCAGTGGCGGCCCCGGGTTCTACTGCGTCAATGCTCGCATGTTGGAGGAGGGTCTTGCCTGCTTCTACTCCGTCAAGGGGGAGCAGCTCAGCATGCGCCTCATGCTGCTCTCCGCGCAGCGCAAGGCCATTGAGAAGAAGATAAACCTGTGGAAGACTGTCGACCTGGACAAGCAGGTCTTCATCACCCGCAACGGCACCGCGTTCCATGACCGGTCGTGTGAGCACGTGCAGAACGCGAACCTGAGCCCGCTGACGGTGGCGGCCGCATTTGACCGCGGCCTTAGCCCGTGTCGCACGTGCCACCCGACGTAGGGAATCGTAGAACAGAAGGATGAGAGGCCAGATGATGAGAGTTGTACGGCGCGGGATCAGAAGGCAGACAGTGCGTGCGAAGCGGCGAGTCGAGCCATCCCTCGCTGTGTCTGCCTCCTCCATCCCACGGGTTGAACGGACTCTTTCCTCTTCTCACCGCCACCACCACGCGTGATGGGACCTCTCTCTCTCTGTGAGTTCGCGTACACTGCTCGCTCACGCGCTAAGGCGCTCTCTTCCACTATGACTTCCGCTATTCCACACACATGTCTTTCCACTATTTTGACAAATCAATAACGGCTCCTTTCCCTCTTCTTTCTCTTTTCTCTCAAACATACATACCACACCACGGTACCGTCCCATCCAGGCCCCTACCCCCTCCCTCTCTCTCCCCATCTTCCCACATAGCAGACGTACTGTTCCTACTTCCCGCTACCGGAGTGAGGTGAACGAGTGAAGTGGCACTCGACGACGATCGTAGCTCTCATATTATATTATAATTACTGTAGACATGAGCACGATCGGGAGAGGGTGTGACGATGAGATTGAGCATAGAGAGGAGGAGGCTTGGCGTGCTGTGGACCCATCCACACGCTGCCTCCATCCCCATCCCCATCCCCATCCCCCCCCCTCTCTCTCTCTCACTCTCGTGACACTTACCACTGTTTATCCCTATCCATTCCCTTCTCTATACAGCGCTTGGGTGTTTGTGTTGGGGCTCTATTCTCTTGTTCCCTCACACCTTTTTTTTTTTTTGTTTGTTGCGTCGACTTCCTCTCCGCCTCTCGCCCCTCCCTCCTCCCATACATCACTTTACGCGACGCGTCTCGCACAGGGACTGCATCACACAACTCTATTCTCCTTTGTCCCCTCCCCACCAGCCCTTGCGTGGAAAGCGTGTGCACCATCACAAAAAACGACCCTCTCACACACACACACACAAACACAGAGAGGAGGTACGACAAACGGATGAGACGGAGTGATGATGATGTGGTGGTTGGTGCAACGGAGGCCACTGTGCCTAGCACATGGGGGAGCTACCGGTGGGGTCCAGACGACGCGTGTTGCCTTTTACCCTCTCTCTCTCTGTCTACATATCCTCTCCACCTGACGGCAAGCCGCCACCACACTGCATACCATTACATACATAGAGAGAAAGAAGAACGGTACCCCTACCAGCGCGCTCCTTCTCAATAGTCGAAGAGAGACACAGCGAGGCACAGGAAGAGGGAGAGAGGACGAGTGGTAGCACCTGACAGGGATGGACACCCACACATCCGGCGGTACCGCGAGGGGCGACGCCTTGCAAGGACGGCGGCAGCGACGGCCTCCCTTGAGCAGTACCCACACCTCCACCTCGTCGCCGCACAACAGCAGCAACAGCGAGGAGGATGCGGTGACAAGCTCAACGAGCACAAACGCACTGGCTCGACACGGCCGGCTTGCCACGGGTCGCGATGACGACCTTGATGGCCTGCTCGCGCGGCTGCCCAGCTCCCCCAAGGACCTTTTCCGCCGTATTGAACGTCAGCGCGATGAGTTGCGCATCCTGAAGGAAGAGAACGTTCGCCTGAAGTCCCGCGAGGTCGAGGTGTCCTCGCTCACGCTGAAGTTGCAGCAACAGTTCGCCAGCACGCAGAGCCAGGTGGAGGGCATCAAGGCGCAGCTCCAGCTGCAGCTGGCGAACCCCATCACGGAGGAGGAGTACAACCGAATCGACGCCCTGCCCGAGTCCCAGCGCGACTTGCTTGACGCAGCGAAGCTGGGCATCTACCGCCAGCTCGGCTCCCTGCGCGCCAGCACGCAGGCGGCCACAAAACGCGCCGCTGAGCTCGCCGCATCCGCGTCGCAGCTTGACACGGAGAACCGAGACCTCAAGCTGGAGCTGGCAGAGGCCAAAGCAGCGCTCGAGCGCGAGCGAGAGGCGAACGAAGGAAGGAGGAAGGCCGCCGATGCACAGGCGGCGCGCATGCTCGAACTGGAGGCGGCCGCGAAGGACCTCGAGGCAAAGCTGCGGAATGCTTTCCAGGACCAGGAGCAGTTCCTCACCGCGAAGCTCACCGCTCAGGTGAAGACGGACGAAGCCACTCGTCTGTCGCTGCGCCTGGAGGAGTCGGAGATGGACACGCAGCGGTACAAGGCTGCGGCAGAGTGCAGCGAGCAGAAACTAGACATCCTCAAATCGGAGTACTACGAGCTCAAGCTCACCTACACCCAGCGCATCCTCGAGCTGGAGAGCTGTCTCAAGGCCGCCGACGAAAAGCTCAAAACGCTTGGCGACCTCGAGCTGGAGTCCGAGCTGTTCATCTCGACCCTCGCCCAGCGGGACCGCGACGCTGCGGTGGACAGCGCTGATGGGGGGAGTGCCCTGGTCACCACCACCACGGCCGCGGCGGCAGCCATGACGTATGAAAGCTACATGGCGCTGCCACGCTCGCGGAAGCTCGCGCATTCGTTGGTCGTGACGAAGCGGTGCCTGCACCTGGAGAACAAGGTTGCCTCACTCGAGCACGATGTGTCCTACAAGGACAAGCAGATCGCGCGTCTCCAAGTGTCGCTCGAGGCCGCCAGGGACGCGCTGAAGAATGTCAACAGCCCCTACGCGTTGGTGGAGAAGACAGTGGATGAGCTGTACACGGAGAGCGAGCAGCAGAAGGAGAAACTAAAGCTCCTGCAGGAGGAGAACGCAGACCTGCGTGCGCGACTGGCGGAGCGAACGGCGGACGTGAAGGTACTGTGCAAGCACCGACAAGAGCTCCTGCGCATGCGCAGACTGTTGAGGAAGCTGGGTGCCAGCGAGGGCTACTGCATGCCCAACGCCGACGAGCTCGGCGCGGAGCAGCAGCTTAGTAGCAGCGCCGACGCACTCGCCTCTCGCTCCGCCCAACACTCTTCTTTGCACGCGCAGGAGAGCTACCACAACTCCCGAGCTGCGGAGGCTCCGGGCGTGTCCTCGCCACCCGCGGCGGCGCCGGGATCCTCCTCCGTCGCCTCCTCACACCGCCGACGCACGGAGGCAGAATCTGTCCGCGTCATGGCCGGGATCGAGATCAGCTCCTAATCACGCGCACCCACGCGCAGTGGCGGGTTCCCCTGATGCCTTCCGACCATCCCTCATCTTGTTTCCTCTCTCTCCCCCTTGTGATGGGTTGTTGCATAGATTCTGTACATACATAGAGTAGCTGTCGTTTGACGCTTCCCAAACTTGCCGCTTTTCTTCCTCTTGTCGCGTTGTACGCTGCGTCGGTGGTGAGGGATGGGAGTGCGTATGGTCGCTCTCTCCCCCTACCGCCTGGTTCTTCCTGCCTTCCTGAAAGGGTTGACATATGTCATTCCCCCCTCCCCTTTTGCCTTCTCTCTCTCTTTCCACTGTTGTGCCACAATACCAACTCAAGCAACGAAGAGGAGGAGGGAGGAGGTTACGCCTCCAGACATCGCGAAGGGCAGAGTACCTCCACCTCGTCGTCCTCACGCGCTGTCTCCGTGTGGAGAAAGCAGTATGGAGGACGGTGACTCTCTTGCTGTATCCGCATGGCGTTTGGCTCAGGCGCAGACACGCATGGCTCTCTTCTTCCTCTCCATGACGCACGGATCACTGATGTCTTGCATTATACGCTGGACTTCCTCTCTCGTCGATCCCTTCTCCTCCGCCATTCTGTCGTACTGTCTCTACGGAAGGGTCCCCCCCCCCCCCACTCTTACCTACTCGCTTTGCCTTTTCCTTCCCCCCCCCCTCTTCCTCTCTCTCTCTTCTCGATACCCCGTTGCCTGCTCTGAACCTTTGCTGCTATCGCTCTGCTTGCTGCCTGTCCACGCACGCACACACGCACACACGCACACACGCCATCAACCGCGGCGAGGGAAGCAGTGAGGAAGAGAACGAGAGAGACAGTCATACGGTCGGAAGAAGAAGAAAAAAAAAGCAGTATATCGACAGGAGCACACATGTCGAAACCGGTTCCTGTCGCCCCCGCAAATGGTGCGGTGGGCTTCCTGCGCGGTGGTCGGGTCACCCCTCTCCACG
>JASAOB010002677.1:0-38635 GCA_030849825.1 Herpetomonas tarakana | reverse complement strand
GATGGCAGTCACAGTACTAATAGTCGCTATGGCGGAAGAAAAGGGAGGGGAGGGGGTTCTACATCAGTGGCAAGACGAATCCTCGTTCCCAGGCATCTCTCTTACGGCACCGGGACGGCGAATAGTGCAGAAGAAAACGAAAATAGGATAATCAATAGGTCGCCGTCTTCGCGACATCGAGAGGTAGGAAGTAGGCCATGGACGCGGGCTCACTGTCGGTGAAGGAGCCAAACTCGAGGGTCATGCGTGTGGTGGCGGTCACGGCGTAGTGGATCAGGTCCTCGGGGCACAGCATCGTGCCCTCATCACGGCACAGGAGCTCGACGACAACGGGGGTGAAGATGCCGTCGTACAGCCAGCACCGCAGCTTGGCCACCTCCTTCGCCGCTTTGCTGGTGAGACGCACGGACATGGCGGGGCTCACCTTCTCCTTGAGGCGGCAGATCATCTCCAGCTTCCGCGGCAGGTTGTGCACCACCACCGCCCGCTCCACGCTGTCACGGGTCGCGGTAAGCACCTGCCCGTACTCGAGGACGGAGTCGTCGTGGAAGGTCACGGCCTGCGGCACCGCCACGGCGTTGCGCGAGGGAGGAGTGCAGAAGTAGACGAGCAACCTCCCCTTGGCCGTCGCCGCGACGTTCTTCACCAGCTGCAGGGCGGACTCAGCGTTCAGCCTCGGGTCGGTAATTGCAGTGACATCGAAGCCGTAGCGTTTCTCCAGCACCTCGTGGAGCAGAACGAGTTCGGCCAGCGCCGTGCTGTGCTCCGTCTCGTCCTCGGGAGCACCGCTAAAGGCGTACACCAGGAGGGCCTTGCTGGTCCCCTTCCACCCCTCCGCGACGGCCGACTTGATTGTCGGACTCACCACGTTCTTGGGCTCCTGCAGGTAGCTCATCAGCGACTCGTTGACCTGGTACTGATCGGATTCCTCGGACGTGAACACGACAAGGTCGTGCGTCCGCGCATCGTTGTTATCGCCCCCTTCCTTCTCCTCACCGGTAACCTTGAGGAGAGTCGACGACTGCGCCTGTGCGGAGGCGTTGTCGGCCGAGCGGAACGCCGCAAGCTGTGTGACAAACTTGGCCTTGGCCTCGTCCACCCGTTGACGCAGGGCACGATCGCGCTTCACGGGACTGTTGTCGGTGGAAAGGTGCAGGAGGACCTTGCTGATGTTCTGAATGTCGAAGAGGCTGCAGGACACGGTGAACTCCTCGGTTGGCAAGCCAATGCGCTGCTCAATCTTGGGAAGCAGTGTCACCTCATTCTCCGCTCCGCCCACCACAACCTTCTCGGCAAGGCCGAGCCAATCAGGCGAGATGGCGGGGGCGTCAACGGCGGGGGCGTCGACGGCAACGGAGGATGAGTCAGCGTCGTCTTCCTCGTCAACGACCACGGCAGGGGCTTCGTTTGCTGTCTCCGCGGAAGTCGCCGCCTTCTTGTCTTCTTCTGGCGAGCTCCTCTCGTCCGCGTCCACGTCGTCATCTGCATCGTCATCGTCGTCTGCCGCGTCTCCCTCAGATGCATTTGCGATACGGCGGTGCCGGATGTACGCACGGACGGAGTCGATGAGCTCGGTAAACTCGTCGCTGGTGCCCACGGCGGCATCCGCCAGTTGGTCCACGACAGCCTCGCACTTGTCCAACTCCTCGTTGCTCACGTCAGCGTCGCGGAGCCTCCCGGAAATCGCCAAGAGGGCCTCGGCGAGGTGGTCCTCCCGCGCGCGCCGTTCTTCCGCCTCCTTCTCCTCCGCATCGTCACTCCTGTTTTCACTCTCCTCCTTGAGACGCCTCGCCGCACTCGCAATGGCGTCCTTGAGGGCCTCCATCGCGGTCATCTCCTCCCGAGTAAAGGTGGCCGCATTCATGTGCTCCTTCAGCAGCTCCATGTAGGGGGTGAGGTCCGCTCGAGTTTGCGGGGGGTCTGCTTTGAGTTGGGTCGTTGCCCGTGTGAGCGCTGCGACGGAGGAGGATGGCGCAGCGCTCGCCGCTGTGCGGAGCTCCGCCTGCGCGGATTGAATCTTGGCGAGGACGTCCGACACCACCGCAACTGCCCGCATGTCACTCTGCCACGGGATGCCGCGCTCATCCGCCGTGGTGAGAGTGTTCTCGACAACGGACATGATGGGCAGCAGAGCTGAAAGCGAGGGGAACCTTTCCGCGTCGAGGGTTTTTTGGATGGACTTGAACACGCTGAGGAAGGCCTCCATGTCGCTCTCTCCCTTCTCACCGTCCTCACCATCCTCGCCGTCATCATCGCCCTCGCCATCCTCACCACTCGCCGCATCTACGTGTTTTGTTGCGGCGTTGCCCTCCCCAGCATCCTCATCGCCATTGCCCTCAGCCCCCGTCGGCTCGCTGGCCTCCTCCAGTTCAGCGGCAAACGCTTCACACAGCTCCTTCTCCTCATTTGTGAGATTATCCACGCTGCTGACCATCGCATGCAGCTGCCTCAGAGGAAGCGCTTCGTTCTCGCTGAGTTTGATGCCGCGACGGTTGCCGCGCTCGAGTTCATTGGCGATGTCGCGCAGAGAGGCAAACATGTTGCTGCGCTGCTCGTCTTCCGCGCGCGGCGTTGGCGTCGCAGCTGCCGCCGCCGTCGGNCGTCCCGCCTGTCGTCCCGCCTGTTGGTGCCGTTTGTGTTGCCTCGGCGAGAGCCTGAAGACGAGAGAGAATGTCCGCCACAAACGGTGCCAGCTTGTCGCGGTGGGCAGGGGGCAGGGACGCGCACCTGGCGAGCAGGTCCCTCAGCTTCGTGAGGTTGGTATTCATGAGGGCGGCTCGCTCTTCGGGGGGAGCCGCCAGAAAATCGGGTGTTCGCAGTGCCCCTGTGATGGTCTGCAGCTCGGCGATGATCCGCGCCGCTGCGTCGCTCTCCTGTGTGGCCTTGCCTGCCTGCGGAGGGCGGCCCGCCGCGCTGCCCTCCGCCCCCTTGATGAAGGCAGAGAGCTTCGCGTTGACGGGGGCAACAAGCTTCTCCGCCGCCACGCGCTCAGAGGGGGGGAGGCTGGAGAAGGTGCTGGTGATACGCTGCAGCTGCTCAATGGTGGCCTTGACAATGGACATCTGCCGCTCTGGCGGCGACTCCGACAGCGCGTTCGACGAGAGCACCTCGTCCATGTCTTTCAGCACATCCACAATGTCACTAAACTGCTGAGACGGCCCTGTCGAATGGGCCATGTTCTCCAGCAGGTCCTCCAGAGGCTCCACGAGCTCTACCATCACTGGGTGTGTGGCGTCGTTTCTCAGTGCCCGTAGGATGGGGCCTTTAAGCGCCTGCACCCGCTTCAGCAGCTCGCTGGCGATGAGCCGCTTCTCTGGCACGGGGGCCGCCGTGAAACGCTCCGAGTTGAGGAGCCGAAAGATGTTCTCCATCTGCGTGACTGCGTCGTCCAGGCTCTCAGCGGGTGGCACAACGCGCGGCATTCCGGCTCCGTCATCCTCCTCATCGGCATCCTCGCCAGTGTCGGCACCGCCGCCGTCCTCCTCACTCTCCTCTGCGTCGCCCTGCGGCTGCTCCGCTTCCTCCAGGTCAGCGCCGGACTCGCGCAGGAGACGCCTCGCCTGTTCAATGACTCGCATGGCAGAGAGGCGCTGAGCCTCGGGCAGTTCCTCCGCTTCCTTACCCAGAGCGTCGACGCGACTCATCAGTTCCGAGAGAATCGCACGCTTGTCCGCGGGGGAGGCAGCGGTGAAGTTTGCGGACTGCAGCAAGGAAACGATGCGGTCCAGGAAGACGGATGCCACCGAGGCAAACTGGGCCTCGGGATCGCTGTCGGCATCGTCTCCCTCGTCGCCACCCACATTTGCAGCTTCCGCCGCGCTGTCTTCCTCGCCCGTGGCCTTTGCCAGCCGCGCCTCATCCAAGGTCAGCGCCCGCAGCTTCTGCAGCAGCGCAAGGACGTTCTCGCTGACCTCGATGCCCGCCTTCGTCTGCTCCGATGGCGCGACCGCAGCAAGCGCGCGCTGGATGGCCTCCACCTCCATGACCATTTCATCCACAGCCACCAGGCGTTTCTCGCTCTCCATCTCCAGCAGCGCGCTGTCCCGTGTGCGCAGGAACACGCTCCGCAGTCGCGCCATGAGGTCGGCGACTGACGGTGCTGCCTCGCGTGTGGGCGGTGCTGTGGGGGCACGGGACGACGTAGGCGCCGCGCCAGCATTTGGGGCACGACGCTGACTCTTCGAGGAGGTCAGACGCTGCCGCAAAAGGTCCGTCACGAGCTTGCACTTGGCTTGTAGAGGCACACCGAGCTGGGGAGGCACTCGGCGAGCCACGTCAGCGACTCGCTCAATCTGCGCGGCAATACGCGCAGCGAGCGGCTCAAGTTCTGTCACGGGAACGCCGTCCAGATCGGGCGACCGTAGCAGCTGGACGAAGCTGTCCACCATGTCGTGCAGAGGCCTCATTTTGCCTTCGAAGTCGACAGCCGGGGAGGGTGGGTGCTCCGCGCGCTCTGCCAAGCGCTGGGCGGCAGTGGGACGGACGCCGACAGCGCGAGGTGCTGGGCGTGTGAGGGCGGCGTTCAGGCGGCGCGCTAGCGGCAGCATTGCCTCGTGCTGCTCCGCCGCGGAAAGACCATGAAACACGTCCAGAAGATCAAAAAGTCGAGTGGCCATCAGCGCGTGGCCCTGCTGCGGGTCTGTCATTCCGTCTTCTTCCTCATTATCCTCCTCGTCGTCGTCGTCGCCACCGCCGCGGCGGTGCAGCCCCGTCGGAGAAGGCCTTATCAAGTCGGTAAATATGCCGTCGGCGTCGGCCAGGAAAGCATTCACAGAGGGCATGTGAGACTCAGAAGCCGGCGCACGAGAGGGATGGCTCGGGTGGGGTGTCAGGGGCGGCGAAGGGCGGCGGACGCGTGGGTGCGGTGCCGGCACTGCGGGGGTGTAAGCTGCCTCGTCCAACATGGCGAGCGCAGCCATCACGACAGAGCGCTCCTTGGCAGGGATCCCCATTGCAATCAGATCCGGGACGGTGAGCACGGCCAACGCGTCGCCGTCGACACCGCTGCGGACGAACGCTTGCACCGTCTGCGGACTGGCGGCGGTGGACGCCAGCCACTTGGCCACGTCCCCTCGAGTCTCCGGGAAACTGCGCTGTGCAGCCGCAGACGCGGCCTGGGGGCTGGCACGTTGACGGGCATCCCGATTGCGAGTGAGCAGGTGGTAGCCTGAGAGTGCAAGGGACGCCGCAGAAAGCCCCGCAGCGAGTGCGGTGAGAATAGTGCGTGGGTTGGCGTCCGTGTTCATGGGCAGGAGGCTAGTTAACCAGGTATAGTCCCGTTACGTTACGCGGTAGCCACAGGGCCGCGAGTGTTTCCTTGGCTGCGGAAGTGCTCGGCCTTTCCCTCAACGCAACGTGTATGTCTGTTGGTCTGCGTGCGTGCGTGTGTGTGGGGGGGGGGGGCTGGTCACTGGAGCAGCAGCAATGTGATGGGTGAACAGGAAAGCAAACGGAGAGAGATAGAAAGAGGGGAAGAAATGGGAGAGGGTCTCAGGCACGCGAGCGTAGCGGCCAGTCCAATATAGAAGTATATGAAGAGTAGCGATAGTAAGAGTAATAGCGTGTTCGGTGAAGGGAGTCGCCCCAAAGTGTGTGTGTGTGTGTGTGTGTGTGTGTTGTCAACTCGGCAAGATGGGAAGGCTAGGAAGACATCGTACACAGATGCCACACAGGAGGGAGGGAGCAACGGGACATATATGCTGCATGTCCACAACATATGCGGAGTGGGGGAGCCATCCCGAACGTCGAGATGGAGAAGGAGAGACAGCGCTCCTGCCTGCTTGACAGTGAGGACGGCGCGTCGCCGCTCGTGTGACAAAGGTGTTCCAGCATTTCCGCTTAGTCGGGTCGTGGTAGGAGGGAAGGGGGGGGGGGGTTACGGAGGGAAGCGGTGAAATCACGCCAGGTGGGTGAGGCAACGGGGTGTTTAGAGGTCGAAACGAGAAAGTGAGAAGAGTGAGGGAGTTGGACAGCGATACGAGTGGAGCAGAAGAAAGAAGTCTGTCCAGATCCTGCGCTGTGGGCGTCTTGCGTGTGTGTGTGTGTGTGTGTGTGTGTGTGAAGGCGGGGGGAATGAGGTCAAAGGTGACGCCAATGACGCGGACAACAGAGAAAGACACTACGGCAGGGCTCTGCGATGCGGGACACACACACACGCACACAAACTGTTACTTCTGGCTGTTCGATTGGGAAGCGAGCAGGCCAGTTGTGACGGTGGGGGCCATGTCTACCTTCACCTCATGAGGAGCGGTGGGGCTGCTGGTGCCAAAAAGCTTCTCATAGTAGTACTGAATGCCCTGTAGACCCTCCCTCTCCGCGCGCGCCTCGAGCTCGAGGGAACCGATGTAGTTCATCATGTACAAGTACGCCGCCCCCGCTAGCAGCCACACGACCACGAGGAAGCCCATCAGGATGAAAATCGTGGGTGTGATGCGGCAGCCGTACCCGTTGGTGGTTGCCGTGCACGTCGCAAACGGGCATATGCACTGCCGGAAGAGCATATCGTTGCCAACATAGCACGCCGCGGAGTCCGTGAAGAGCCACGAATCGCGGCCTACTTCACACATTTCCCTTCCTCGGCAATGCCCTCACTAAGAAAGTGTGGAAGGGATAGAGATTGAGAGAGAGGGACTCTAATCGAGCAAAAGTGGCAAGTTCCTATGTGCGCACTACGCGGGAAGAGCCCATTCAGAGTGGCACAGACAGCGGCGAGAGTTCAAGAAGTAGTTGGAGAGGGAGGTGGGAAGTTGGCACGACAACCACAGCAGCAGCATTTTCACAGCAATGTGCATAATAATGATAGGACGGGACGCGAGTTGGGCATGATGCGCTGCCTAGCGCTGCTGCACACGGGTCTACGTTCGGTTTCTTGAGAGAGAGAGAGGGGAAGGGGCGACATGGGTGACCCCCAGTTTGGAAGGAGCACCAGTTGTAGAGGAGACAAGGAGTAGGTCAGAGGGAAATGGCCGTATCCGTCGCTGCGTGGAGCGGCGCCAGCAGGCAACTCTACTCGTTCAGGCTGTGCAGAGCCTGCTGGATAGCTTGAATCTCCCTTTGCAAGTCGCCTGCCTCCGCCTCTAGCGCGGAGATGGAGTTCTTCATGTTCGCCTTCCTCTCTTGCAGGATGGGGAGTTGCGCCTGCGCGCTCTCTGCGCCACTCACGATGCCTTGGAACGCCTCTAGTCGAGAGGAGAGCGACACACACTCCTTCGTAATCGCACGCAGCGACTTCAGCGGTGCCGCGTGCGTCTGCTTGCCGAACCACAGCAGTTTCTTCTCTAACTCGGCCCGGCGCTGTGCCAACGCCCGCGATATGTCCCTCACCACTTGGTCTGCCATCTGCTTCGCATCTGCCAACTCCGCAGCAACGGCATTGGGGCAGTCCTCCTTTCCGCAAAGCACCAGCGTGGGAGGCAGCGCTCCGCCCGCGCTGTCCCCGCCGTCCGTCGCCTCCGGCACCTCCGCCTCCGGCAGTGACAGCATCCGCACCAGCGCCGCGTTCAGCTTGCCCCACGCCGCCTGTCGACTGTCCCAGGATGCCGCTTCAGCGGCCATGGTGGCAGACAGTTCATGCACGAGGCTTGGCGACAGGCGCGTGAGGTCCTTCTGGGGCGACGCAGCGCTGCTGGTGAGATACCACTCCGCCACCTCCTCTACAGAAGGAGCGCGGTCCGTTTCCCCCTCGCTCCCCGCCGGCGGCAGCTGCGGCGCTGGTACGTCTCCCAGACGGCCCACCACCGTCGCGTCAAACCCTGTGTCGTGAACCACCAGCTGGGTGAGGAGGGTTGCGCCATAGGCCTGCTTCTGAAGCTGCTCGTTGATGGAAGCCAAGGCTGCGAAGCACGCAGCTTGGAGAGCCTCAAAGTGCTCGGCAAAGGTGATTCTTGTCTGGAGCACGTGCCTCTCGAGCCGCATGGGCGGCACCCGCTCTGCGGCCGCCCCGCCAGCACCGGCAGAGAATAGACTGTCCATTGCGGCGGAACGCTCCACCAAAGTCCGCTCCAGGGACTCCACGCTGCTGCTACCGTTGTTCGAGGTTAGCGCGTTGCTATCACCACAGGCGCCGCCGCCCAAGCCACTGCTCGCGGCCTGGGATGGCATCCCCGCGAGCCACGCAGGTGACGCACGCTCCCCGTCCTCGCTTAGCACAACACCCCGCAGGAACAGGATCTCTTTCCCCAGCTCCTCGTTCCTCCTTGCCAACTCCTCACGCTGCCTGCGTGCGTGCGCGAGTGCGGTGGCGGCGGCGTACTGCATCCCCTCCCGTGAGCGAGGGAAGACTGGCGCCACGCTCTCCAGGCCTGTGCCACTCGCCGTGTCGTCGGAAGGAGTTGCCGATGGGCTGGGAGCAGCGGACGTGCGCAGGGCCGCGGCAATGACCGTCTCGAGCCGCACAATCTCCCGAGCCAGATCCTCGTTCGCCATCTCGCCCTCCCTCTCCTCCAGTGTGGGTGCGGGTGCTGCCTCGCCCTCCAGCCGTCGGCCTTTCCGTGCCGGCGCCGCTGAGCCATGGCCCGACTCCTCCTCCGCACCCTCCGCCTCCCTCACCCACGCTCTCCCCACATAGCCAGCCACCTGCTCCGCCCCCCGAAGGAAGCGAAGCCGTCTGCGCAGTTGGTGGTGCGCACTGGTCGCCTCGGCAACGCACGCCTGATGGCGGCGCAGCAGAGCCCGGGTGTGTGCCAGTAAAGCGGCCACCAGCTCCGTGTCCTCGTCATCCGTCTGCTTGTTTTGCAGATCGATGAGCTGCCGCACGCATTCCTCGAGGCTGGTAGTGTCGAAGGTCAACTGCTCCTTCGCGAGAATGCCCTCGTGCGCCGCGTCCTGCTGGTTGTGTGGCTCCTCGCCGATCGCTGTCTGTGTGTCGATCCGATCCCGGAACGCGCGCACGGCCTGCGAGAACGTGGCTGCCTTCGCACGGATGCCCTCCAACTGGTTCTCCCCATCGGCAAGGACCAACGCGGAGGCTCTCTTCAATTGCTCCCGCGCCGTCGCTTCCGCAGCAGCTTTCACAGAGGAGGAGGAGGGGGCAGAAGCGAGCGTGGTGGCGTGGGTCGCCGCCTTGACCGATAGGTTCTCTAGCTCTCCCCACAGCTGAGCTGTTTCCTGTGCGCGGTCGGACACGCTCGCGTTGCGTTGCTCGGACAGCTTTCGCAGCCGCTCCTCCAGGGTCGTGCTTTGGACGAACAGAGCATTGTGCTCGTTTTCCCTCTGCGTGGTGTCGTAGTCGCCGAAGGGGTTCCCAGAGACAATGGGCTCCTCGACCGGCTCCTCGTCCTCGGCGAAGGGGTTCTCCAGGAAACTCATGGCTGCGTGTACAGATGGCCTAGCGCTCTCCCCACCGAGAGTACAAGAGGACGACCAGTGGGGAGGAACGGGAGAGGGGTGAGGTGAGGCAGAGGAGGGAACGCAGACCCGGTGCAGGATGCGCTGAACAGCTGGTTTCTCTCACCGTCTTCTCCAGACTCCTTCGTGAACTGCCAAGTCAGTAATGTGGGATGGTGGCTCCTAGGTGTACTTCACAAATGTCAAGGACCGTGCTGGTGCAACGTGCAACAGAGGAGAAGAAGAGTGCCAAGCGACGAACAGAGAGGAAGTGAGAGAGAGAATGAAGGAGGGATGAGCGGGAACTAGTTGACAGTTCGTGGACCTGTGGGCTCCACCAGGAGATGGCACACAGCACCGGCACCGATCGAGTGCAGGAGGAAGTGAGTCCGTTGCAGACACACATGCATAGGGTAAAAGGTTGGGCTTTCCTGCTTCTTCTCTTTACGGAAAGAGCCGCTATGTGCGCGGGCAGCACTGGCCAAAGGATAGCGGCAGCAACTGTCCATTGGCCCCTACATCACTCCATACATATTCTCCCTTCCGTTCCTTTCGTTTCTTCTCTTGCAGCTGCCCACCGCCACCTTGGGGGCCTAATCGCGCGGCTGCTACCTGTTGTTGGGGGAGTAGTCTGCCGCCAACTCAGCGGGAAAGTCGCTGTCGTCAACGTGGTGGAGCGTGAACCAGGGGTCTCTCATCATCCTGGGCACATGCTCGAACGGGTGACTGCTCTTCACGCCTACCCGGACACTTTCCCTCACCGCATACTCTAGTTCCGCAAAGCACCGCCGCAGCACCGCCGGGTCAGGTGGAGGTGGTGGTGGTGGTGGTGCGCCGCCATCCCCGTCTCCGCCTCCGGCGCAGGGCAATGACTTGACACCAAAGTAAAAGACGCCCTCCATCACGTGTGGGTGACGCTCACGGCCCCGCACGCCTCCCCGCTCCCCCGCGCCATCGGGGCCCCCCGCCCGCTCGAAGCAGCGAGGGATGGGGCGGGTGTCGTAGAAGCACTCCAGCGCGTACACCAACAGCCGCAGGCGGCTCTCCACCAGACCCTTCCACACGCCAAAGAGCCGACTGCAGTGCCGCCGAGAGGAAGGGTGCGTACAGGCAACGTGCACCGCGAGAAAGTGGCTGTAGTCCTCTGTGACAGCGTACGGCAGCCACACCTGCGACAGCACCGCCGCCAGCGGTTGATTCACTTTGGGGGAGAGCAGCGCGTTTGCCCGCGTGAGTTCGGCGTAGAAGTGGTTGAATCCGCATCGCCCCACGCTGTGTGCGGCGTTCACATACGGGTATGCTGGGTTGAGGACGGGCAACAGCTCCTCGCGGCAGCTTTCCCGTGACGGGTCCCAGCACGCGGACATGCCAGGAAAGTGGACGGGCTTCGGCTTCATAGACTCCGTGATGAAAATGGGCATCACGCAGTCGTGCCTCGCCAGCCAGTAAGTGAAGAAACCAAAAAACAACCTAAACAGCTGTGAAGGAGAAACGCACTGCGAGTACATGAGACACACTCGAGCCACCATGATGGCCAGGACAACCCCGTTCGGGAAGGTAAACTGGTTCCCGTAGACCCTGCGCCTCGTCGCCCACCGCTTCACCGCCTTCAGCGCTGTCGTGTACACCGCGTAGGGCACGGGCACGCGGTTGCGAATCTCCAGCACCGTGCGGATCCCGTTGACGTTGTACCTGTCGTCCGCGGACACCGTGAAGAGGAACTCGTCCTGCCGCAGCTGCTCCGCCGTTGGTGGGGCCAAGAACGCCACAGATGCAAAGACAATGTCGACCGACACAGCGCCGCGGCGGAGCTTGATCAGCGGCACGCGCGCCGCGGTGACCAGCGTGACGTTCTCCCCACCCTTGCGCAGCAGAGGCGGCAGTTTGTCAAAGAAGAAATCGTGTGTAATGTTGAACGAGCTCAGGACCATTCTATGTAGCGTATATAAGAAGGAAGGCCACGTCCCCCCATCGCCGATTGCCCGCAGTCACTCGTTCATTGTCGTGAGGCACGCGCAGATCACACGAGCCCCAACAACGAAACGGAACGTTGACGGTGTGGAGGGAGGGGGGGGGGAGGAGGGAGAATGGACGGAGAAGTGAAAGGAGGATGAGGAGGAGGAGAGAACATCAATTGACAAGTCATGCGCTCGCGGAGGAGCAGGAAGCATAGAAAAATGTGATGGATAGCGTAGGAGGGGGGGGGGAGGGGGGGGAGGGGAGGGGGGGGAAGGAAAGCAGAGTTGGGGGTCTCACCATACAAATCAGCGTCACTGCCCTCAATGGCGGCGCCGAGGCCGCTGGAACCGAACAGATACACCTCAACCCAGAAGTGGGGGAACGCACTGCGCGCCACTTGCTGCACCAGTCCGCGCACCCAGTCCGCGACAGACTCCATGTCGGACACCGTGAACGCAGCCACAACGTCTTGCAAAAGGGCATCCTCGCCAGCCACATCCGCCCCGCTCGCTGTTGGGCTTGCGGTGGACATGCCGGAGATGCGGCGCGCTCCCTCGTACCCTACCTTGACCTAACAGGATGAGAATCCTAACGTGGCGAGTGAGAAAGGAGGGAAGTGTGTGTGGAGGAGGGGGGAGGGGCAATCTCGTCATACCGTGTGTGGGTAAAATGGGCAGCAGAGGCCGGAGCGCGTGTCCTCCCCCTCGCACTACGATTCATCACAGAGCAAGGCAGGCCCACTCCCCCCTCAACCGGCGATAATACATCGTGGCACCTGCTGTCCCTTTCTCTCTCTCTCTCTCCTCCTTTATTGTTGGCTTCTACAGTGATGCAATGAACGGGGCCTGCTGGTGGCCGCTCGACAGTGGAGTCAGAAGACGAAAACGGAGGCGGTCGGCACGATGAAGAGGGAAGGAAAGGAAGAGGGAAAGCGCACACAGAATGGGGCCGTTCACGGAAGCTGGGACAGCTTCATCGCCTCACGGTGGAGGGTGGAGTTTGGGTAAGGCACGATGAAGCGATCCCCAGCAGACGCAACCACGCAGGCGTTGTCTGCCAGTTGCTGCAGTTCTGTGATCTCCATCCCTGTCGCGTCAAACAGCATGTCCACCTTGCGTCCATCGCGCCACTCCAGCTCGCGGGTAATGAGGACCTTCACGGAGCTGAGCGTCTTGTACGTTGGCCGGATAGTTACGGTGCGGTGCACACGCTCGTACTTGTCAGCGTCGTAGATGCCGTTTTCATACACACGGATATGAATCACGCCGGAGCGCGGTGCGGCGGCTCTCTTGGGGAGGTTCGAGCTCCCCCCCGCCTCGCTGGCCGCCGTTGGGCCCGTGCCCCCAACTCGATCCGAGAGCGCGGCCGTCGCCCCCGCGCGGGGTGACTTGGTGGACTTGACCTGGCGCGGAGCTGCTCGCTTCGTCAGCGTCGCCGGTGGTGGTGGGTCCTTCGACACAGTGCGCGGACCGTTGCCAGCAGTCGCAGGACCCGCACTCTTCCCACCCGTGGTCGTCGGGCGACGAGGAGCGGGGCTGTTCGGCCTTGCTTCCGCGGAAGCAGGCACTTGCACCGGCACAGGGAGTGCAGACGGCAAAGGCGGTGGCGGCGATGGGGCACTGCGTCCGGCATCACCCGCCCGAGAGGAAGCGGTCTGCTTGTCGCCATAAGCGCTGCCTCGCGTGGCGACCATGCGGAGCCCGTTGGCAATGGCACCAGGCGTCGTGATCTCCTTTCCGTCCTCCCTGAAGACTCGCCGCGCACGCTGGCTGGTCGAGCGGTCCCAGGAGAGCTCACGAGACACCGCGGCAAGCACTGCCTCAATGCTACTCACGTCTTCGGGTCGCAGCGTCATCGCCTTGAAGGCGAGCGGGCCAACGGGCCCCTCCTCCGTAACCCCAGCCACCCAGCAATGACGGGCCTCGGCAGGTTTCGTGGAGGCGTAGGACGGAATGTGGCTGGCCTTGTCACCCATGGAGAACTTGGCCTTGTAGTCGCGCGGACAGCGCCGTGGGATCTGGCTCTCCTCCTCCGGGCACGGCGCGACACGTTGGGGCAGCGGCCACACCTCGAGGAAGTCGGCTCGCGGCGTCTTGGCGAGGTCGTCGAGGTCGGGAGTTCCCTTCCGCAACCTCTCCGCCACGTCGAACACGTCGTGGGACGGCCTGCCCAGCTCCTCCACGCCCGGCGTCGTTGTCCGACTGGGCGGGTCTGACAAGGCCTCCTTCACCAGGCCAATCGGTCGGTGCGATTGCTGCTCGGGATGCTGCGGGGGCGGGAGCGGGGGCGTGGCGCTGCTGCCACCACCTGGCGGCTTCGGGGGGGCCACTTTGTCCGCTGCCTCCTCGCGCACCTTGGGGGGAGGCTGCTTGAGCGTAGCGGGAGGCTTAGCAGGCGTGTCGCCCGACGGCGACGTGCCAGGGCCTGCCGTGGGAGCCCGCTCACGGTCCCGCACGCCGCCGCCATCACCGCTTGCCTTGCTGCTCGCTTGGGGAGAGCTGCCCCCGCTCATTGCCTGTGGGGGCGGCACGGCGGGGGGAGGGGGAATGAGAGCAGACACCGGGGCGGCGGGGCTCTGTGCCGCGTGACGGGTGCCGCGCCGGGGCATCGACAGTTCCCCCCACGCGGGGAGAGGCGCCGGGCCCACCTTTTCGCCCGCCTCCTCCGCCTTTGGCTGACTCTCGGCCGCTCCGCTTTCCCTTCCTCTCCCGCCCGCCCGCGAGCCGCTCGTGGCCCTCGTCGAGGGACCAGTCCTCTGCTGCTTCGTCTTTATGCTCTGCTCCCCCACGTCGAGGCACTGGGCAAAGAAGATCTTCTCGGCGCCATCGGCGAAGCGGAGCTCGACGGCTGGCTTGCCCTGAAACGAAGGGATCACGCGCAGCACCTTGCCGCGCTCGCCAAGGTACACCCGCTTCACCGGATCCCGGACAGGGAGGCCGCGCTCCACCGCAGCGAGCAGCACGGGGTCGTCGATGGTGCCCACATAGTCGTTGACACACACCGTCGCCCCAGCCACCTCCAGCGTTGTCGGCTCGCCTGCCTTGGCTTGCTCCTGCGCGAGCTCCTTCAGCTCCGCCACGGACAGGTCGGGGTGGGCAGCCGCCAACTCGTCAAAGGCCCTCTGCTCCCTCTCGCCCTCATCCCTCAGTAGCTGAAGCCGCTTTTGGATCTCCTCCCTGCGAGCGGCGGAGGTCTGCACCGCCATGGGCTGCGCTCCTCGTGTCCTATCTATCTCTACGGTATCTTTTGTTCTTGTGGGGCTCCTTTACCACCAGTGGTGGGGGGGGGGGGGGGAAGGACAGGTGCAAGGGACAGAAGAGAGGGAGCGGCAACGAACGCGTCACAGACGCGGTGTCAGTGATGGGTCAGATGTCGGAGTTCACTGTGAGAGTAACAAGGAGGGAAGGAGAGAGAGAGGGGGAGAGCAGAGACGGGAATAGAGTGGATGCGGATACAGTTGAGCCAACGCAACTTGAGCGGAGCGTATCGCGGGAAACAGTTCTGCCTCCTGTGCAGTCTCCTCTGTGCGTGAAGGAGCGCCATCGAAACCAGAAGCGACCAAGATAAGCGACAGCACGGGGCAGAGAAGTACCCACCGCCCCGCCGCAAGACCAAAGCAGCGAATCACCCATCACTCATTGTGGCCCCGGAGTGGTGCAGTTGTATGACAAAGAGGCCGGTGATACAGAGGGAGAGGAAGCAGGGAAGACCCTGCGTTAGTTTTTCTGGAAGAAGGAGAATTTGGGAGCCGAGTCGCTGGTGCTGCCCGACTTGCCGAACATGGACGACCCCGGCGTGCCACCACCAAAAGAAAACGGGTTGGCCGGAGGAGCCCCACCGCTCGTGGCATTTCCGCCGCCACCACCAAAGGAGAACGGGTTGGCGGGGGGAGCACCACCACCACTTGCCCCGTTGCCGCCGCCGCCCAGGTTAAACGAGAAGACGGCCTTGGCAGGCGGCTGGGCTTCTTCCTTCTTGCTTCGCTTCGCATTGGCACTGTCGTCGTCACTGTCGTCCTCGTCTGTTGCGAAGCCGTCGTCCTCGGGGATGACAGCGGGAGGGCCAGGTTTGCGGAAGCTCCCGAATCCTGTACTCGCTGGTGCGGGGGCCGTGCTCGGGGCCGTGCTTGGAGCAGTAGAGCTTGCGGGTGGCACCGCCGTCGTTGCGGCAGCGGAGGTCGAGGCACCTGGTGTAGCGGTGCTGGCGCCAAGCGGCGCAAAGGAGTTGGAGGCCGTGAACGAGAAGGTGGGCTTCGCCACCGGCGCCTCCTTTGTGGGCTCGCCAGTCCCATCCCCGTTCTTCTTGGCGTTGCCAGAGGCGTTGTCATCGGGGTTGGGAACCGCTGCAGGAGGGCCTTGCTTGAGGAATGGGTTGCTGCTGCCAAGCCCAAAGGGAGTCGCAGTGCTTGTGGTGGTGGTAGCGGTGGTGCCGCCGCCGCCGAAGGAAAACGGTGATGGCATGGTGCCTTTGGGTTACGGTGGTGCGGCAGATGGCGGGACGGGTGCCGCCGTAGTGAACTTGAGGCCGGCTGACCCAAAGAAGGACGGCTTCTCGTTGCTATCCGCCTTCGCAGGGGTGTCCTTCTTTGGGACCTCTTCCCCATCACTGCGAGTGGGGCCGTTGTCCTTCTCGGCGACGACAGCGGCGCTCCCTTGTGTGAGGAACGGGTTGCCGGCGCTGGGTGGCGGAGCCGGGGACTTCACTTTATCGGTGGTGGTGGGGGCGGCAGTCGACGCAGGTGGAGGCGCTGGGCTGCCAAACAGCGTCTTCGGGGCGTCGCCGCTCTTGGGCCCGCCTTCCGCGCCGCTATCGGCCCGTGGCGAGGGAACCTTTTCAGGGGCCTTCGCCGGCTTCGTCTCCTGCGGCTCCTGGCGTGGTACTGGGGGCGGAGGGGGTGGTGTTGGGGCTGTGGAGGCTGAGGTGGTGGTGGCACCAAGGTTCCGCCGCTGCAGAGGGGGGGCCTGCAGTTGGCGCACCTCCTCCTGCTGAGCGCGCTGGCGCTTGTACTGGATCGTTGGCCGGACATCCGCCACAGCGCGCGCGGGGGGCGGCGCGGCGAAGCCGTACGAATGCCGCCCGTACCACAGCGGAGGTGCGGCGACGTCCTGCTGCTCTGGGTAGGCAGGCGTGTTGAAGAACTGGTATACAGTGACGTTGGGGGCTGTCGACGTGATGGTGCTGTCGGCGCCACGACCCAGCACCGACGTTGGGTACGGCTTAGCATGAGCGAACGGGCCACTGGCGTCCTGGTTGGCGTCGAAGTGAGCTGTAGACGGGTGCGACTGAGCCTGCGCCGTGTCGGAGGGATAGCGGCGGGGGTCACCGCGGCCCTCATAATAGTCTCGCTGCGTCGCCCCGTCGTGCGGCACTGGTGGTGGTGCAAAGGGCTTATTGGGTGGAGTCAATGCCACATCAGGCAGCTCGCGACGGCGAGCGCCGCCGTCGTCGCGATTGCCCTTGTCGCCGGCCTCAGCGTACTCCGCTTCGCCCTCGTGGCGGAACAGTCGCCGCACCGTCTCCCTCGCTAGTGCCATGATTCGATTGGCGTACCCGCCCTGCTGGTCAGACGGGTCGCCTCGCTCCGGCGGGGGCAACCGCCCGCCTTCGCCGGGAGATGAGAAGCTGGAGAAGTCCTCGGGCCCGCGAAGGGTACTGTCGTCTTGCGGTCTGTGTGCCCACCCGTTGCTGGATGGGGCAGGTGCGTAGTGGCGGGACGGGCGGGGGTCCCGACCCGGACGCAGGTGCAAGCGCTCGCGCATCATTATTAACTCTTTGCCTTTTCTTGTCTGTATGGGTGTATGTTAAGCTCGTCTGGCTGCCGTGAGGGTGGCGTGAAATGCGAACGTGTGCGCGTTCTCGCTACCTCTATCAGTCTCTCTCTCTCTCTCTTTCTCTATCACCCACTCTCCTGGCCAAATGAAGCAGAGGACGCGCTGCGAAGGAAGTAAAGCAACGCAAACGATGTCTTTCCCAGAGGAGGAAACACAAACCAACAGCAGCGACTGAGGAAACGAAAGAGAGGGGGGGGGAGGGGAGGAGGAAATGGCGCTGTGCTGATTCCTTCTCGATGGAAATATATGCATGTCATGTAGACGGGTGGAACGAATAGATGGAGGGAGAGAGTGAGCGGGAGTGGTGAGAGAGAGCATCACACGTGGAGAAGGGATCCTGCGCGCCTACAGGTAACGAAAATACGTTAGTAGTGCGTCCACGCTGCCGTATCCGTCTTGACAACCTCTGGACCACCAATGTTTCACACTTCCCTTCGCTCAACAACAGCAAGATTTGAGTGAGCAGAAGGGGGGGGTCTCTCATCGCCTCCTCACATGTGCGTGTGATCCCACTTCCCGCATCTGCCGTCCACACCTTCCCCTCTGTTTCGGTTTGCTCTGATGAGCTCTTTGGTGTGCTATGTCTGTTTGATATGTACTCTCTTTTCGCGTTGCTGCTGACGCTGGACACTCCGCCCCCCCCCCCCCCCTCCCCCGCTGGCAGCGCAGGACGAGCGAGGTGGCGAGGTGAAGGGGAAGGGGGAGGAATATGGGTGGCGGAGCCGCACCATAGCTCCTGGGAAAGTGGAGTAGGGTTGTACGACATATGCGGAATGCAGGATAGACAATGCGGGAGAGGGAGGGGGAAAAAGGAGAAAGAACGAGACTCATCGAGACAAACATGTGATACGGCTAACAAACGTGGAGAGAAATAGGGCGAGACTCGGATGGCGGTACTACAGTCGCGCTTCAGCAGCGAAGAGTGGAAGGAAAGGGGGAGAGGGAGAGAGCGAGTAACAGCCAGGCCCAAAAGAGGAATGATGAACATACATATAGAGAGATATACGAAACGAGCGATGCGATGCGACGCGTCACACAGTGGGAACACGAACACGCAGCACCCACCGCAAGCAAGCGCAGCCAAAATGACTGTGGTTGACAAGTCACCACCAACACAGCAGCAGCAGCAGCAGTAGCAGCACGCCATCCTGGCCGACACAAGAAGCCTACGGCGACACTGCCACGTTCTGCTTGCTCTCCCAGATGGCGAGCTTCGTGATGGCGTTGGCGTACTGCGTGTTCTGCGCGCCGAGGAGCTTCGCTAGTTCGTGCTGGATCTCCGACGGTTTTGCCGCGAACGCCTGCGAGTTGAAGAGCTCAATGGCACTGTTGAGCAGGTCTCGGCCCATTGCTGCCTCGAGGATGGGTCGCACGGCCTGCGCAGGCACGGAGTCGCCGTTGGGCAGCGGAATCGACTCCACCTGCGGGGTGCTGTTCGAGGGACCATCGCCAAACTCCTCGGGGTGGCCGCCTATGTGCTTCTGGCCCACCACACCCCTGCACTCCTCTGCCAGCGCTTCCTTTTCCGCAATGTAGCGGCCATCATCGTCCACGTCGGGGTGGGAGGGCAGCTCCTTGGGTTTCGGGGCGCCGGCCTGGGCGTCGCCAGCGCTCCCCGCCTGCGCGATCGCCGCACGCATGTCACCGCGATTCATGCCACGCAGCTTGTTCAGCTGCTCACGCTCGTCCTGCTTCCGCGGCGGCGCCTTCGCGCTTTGCTCGGCGGGCACCTGCTGCGCCGGCGCCGCCGCCCGCTTCTCCTTGGGCGGCCCGTTGGGGTGCTTGGCCTCGTACTCGCGGCGGTCCTTCTCGGCCTGTTTCTCTAGGTCGGCGCTGAAGCCTCGGAGCGAGTCCTGCACATAGGAGTCCTCTAGGATGCGGTTGATACTGGGACGCTCATGCGGCACCACCTGCAAAAGCCGCGCGCACAGCGCACGCATCTCGGCGGGCACGGAGCTGGGGATGGGCTCGTACTGGCCCACAAGGATCTTCTTCAGCAACTCCTTCAGCGACTTGGCGTTGAAGGGACGCTGTAGCGTTAGCATCTCGTAGAAGACCACCCCCAACGCCCACACATCGCTCTTGTTGTTGTACGGCTTGCTCTGGCACAGCTCTGGCGAGAAGTAGTAGGGTGTGCCGCAGACTGTCTTGGCACACGCGATGGTGTTCTGCAGGACGGTGGAGATGCCAAAGTCGCCAAGCTTCACGACGTTCTTGGAGGTGAGGAAGACGTTTGCGGTCTTGAGGTCGCGGTGGAGGATGTGGTTGTCGTGCAGGTACTTGAGCGCCATGCAGATTTGCAGGAACCAGAACATGGCGAGTTGGGGGTCGAACGGCCTCGGCGGATCCTGCCGCTTGGCCTCCTTGATGCGCGTGCTCAGGTCGCCGCCGTCGGCGTACTCCATAATAATGAAGATGAGCGACCCGTCCTCGAAGTGCTCATGGTAGCGGATAATGTTTGGGTGGCTCACCGCTGCGAGGATGCGAATCTCGTTCTGCACGTCGCGCTTCTCCTTTGGCGACATCGACGCCGATTCAATCGCCTTGGCGACGTACCTCTTGCCATCCAGCCGCGAGCGCACCAGCACGGCCTCGCCAAAGCTTCCCTTGCCAATGTCCTTGATGGAGCGGTACTTGCTGTTGAAGATCTCGGACGACATGGCGACCGATTCGTCGGCGGGCTGGGCCATCTTCTCCGTGTTGTTGGAAAGAGACAGGTCAAAAGATAACGTTAAGAAGGAAGAAGGGAAGCACACAGACACACACACACGGTATCACGAGGGGGAAGGGTGATGAGTGACCGAGAGGAGAAGGTGTAGCTTCGACGATAGGGGAAGGGGGGGGGTAACTGTAGCGTAGGTGTACGAGTAAAGGAGGGAGAAGGAAGAAAACGAGGGAGAGAGGAGAAAGGGAAGAGGAGGACAACAAAGAGCGTTTTCGCAGCAGCAGCAACAGTAAGAATGACTAGTGAGATGGAAAGGAGAGGGGCAGGTGAAGGAGGAAAAGAGGAAGGGTAGAAGAGGAGCTCGGCCATCAGTACCGCACAGAGAAAGGGGGGAGGGGGGGGGGGGACGGGATCGTTACTTCTATTCCCAAACAGCTTACAGTCACATGCCTTTACGTTTCGGAGTGGACCAGGAGGGGCAGGGTCAGCCTGCCGCCGGTGGTGTTGTCCCCGTCAGGCAGCTGCGTACTGCTTTCGCCGTTAGCTGCGTGCACTTGCGTTGTCGGACACCTGGTCACAAGGTGAGGCGATTGCTGGAGTGAGAGTGGGAGAGGAGGGGGGAGGAGAGGAGACTTTACATGAGAGGTTTCCACAAAGAAATAAGAGTTCAAGTGGAAGAGAGAAGAGATACGAGTAGAACGGTAACATCAAGAAAACTGGGGGTGGGAGTATCGGGGGAAGGCCCCGCCGAAGGCTACACTGGGCAGCACAGGAGGAGCAGAACACTCTAGTAGAAGCGCCGCAGACACGACGAGATGATGGAGGTGTGACCGAAGGAGTTGGGCCTCCAATCCTCTGCCCCCTTGGGCCGTGTCGGCGGCGGCGCTGCCTGTTCCTTGTTTCGCCTCCTCTTTGCCCTCTTGCTCTCCTCCGCCGCGGCCACAGCGGGGTCCACCCAGGTGTTGGGGAACGGGTTAATGCAGCCATTCCGACTGACACTGGCGTTGCCGCTGTAGAACGGTTTGTTGTGGATCGGCGCCGCCTCAGCCGCGGGCCTCTGACTTCTCCTGGCGCCTTTGCCGCGCGTCGGCACCTCCAGCGGCGTGTAGGTGGTGTAGATCCCGGACACGCCTGTGCCGGGCAGCTCGTCAAGGTACGTCTTGCTGACACCGGGCACGCGGAAGGGGACGTCCGGTGACCGGCTCGCGCTGCCCTCCGCCACCCCCGCGGCCGCGGCAGCCTTGCGCAGCCGCTTCTCATCCGCCTCCCTGTCGGCGCGCCAGTTGTCGTTGTACACCTCCTTCGCCAGCAGCGTCCCGGGGACGCCGTAGGTGCCCTTCTTTGGCGGGTTCGTTCTGATGTTGGGTAAGGCGCGAATGCGCTTCTCCTCCTCCTCGGCGGCGGCGGCGGCCTTCTCGCGCTGCTGCCTGCGCCGGAGCTCCTGCTTCGTGGCGTGGGCGGCAGGGTCGACATCGTGCTCGTAGGGTCGGCTTTGGATGCAGCCGTAGTAGCTGCCGGGCCCGGTGCTCTTGCTGGGGAAGGACGCGTAGCGGAACTCCGACTCGGAGATGGGTTTCACAGGCCTCTTCTTCGCCGCAGCAGCACGCCGCCGAGCCGACTTGTCGTTCGCGGCGTACACCTCCGCGTTTTGCTCGTCGGACGCCAGTGTCAGGTACTTCTTGTCAAGGTACCCGTCTGGGTGCTGGCCCGGGCAGGCAGCGCCGCCCGTGAGCAGAGTTTTGCCAAGATACCGCGACGGGATGCTCTCCTGCTTGTCGTAGGGATCCGACTTGCTGGGATCTGGATCTGAGCTCAGGAACGGCGGGTCTTGGAACAAGCCCCCATACACGCTCTTGTCCGTCATGATGGTTTGCGCAGGCCACGTTCCGCCAGTTCACTCGGTGGGGACAACGCTCCTCGCTTTTGGTCTTCTCTCTTTCCTCTTGGAAGTGTAGCTGGGCACGTGTGCTTAAACCGGTCGAAGCCTGCGTCAGCGTCGAATAGATGAAGAAGGGGTTAAAGGGAAAAATAACAAGGGAGGGAGGGAAAGAGCATCATCTCATTTGCCATCCTATGAAGATGTTGCACTACAACACACACACACCCTCCCGGCATCGCATGAAGAAGAGGTCAGTCGCTCTTGTGGCCGCCCATTCTGCGTCTTTCAATCTCACCATCTCTGCCAAGCGCGTCACTTCTCCATCAGCTCGCCAACAGTCACGGCAGCAGCTTGAGGGTTCGGCGTTCCGCTTTCTTTGGGTGCTGGGTTTTGGCCCCTACTCGCAAGGTCATAGTGTGTGTATATGTGTGCAGATTGTTGCTAGACGCGTTAGACGCTCAGTGTGCACAGGTGGGAGTTACGCACAACAACAGACAAGACGAGGAAGAAAGATACAGCGAAGGGAGTGGAAAGAAGAAAGAAGAATGGGGGGGGGATAGGATTGAACACAGGCAGAGACGCACGTGCTGGCAAGCGATGACGAGCCCATTCACTGCACCTGCCCTCGTGGGCTGACAACGGGCCGTGTACTGTGGCGGCTGTCGGCGCATTTCCGCGAAACGGAGAGGTGTTCGTGCCCTGGTGTGCCCCCAACCCTCCCACCCTTGAAGGGCTCAACAAACAAAACAATCGGAGAGAAGGAGGAAGGGGAGGGGGGCGTGCAGACGCACCTATCGGGATGTGGCTTGCTGACACCCTATAGCCCGCCCTTCTGTCCCAGCCCACGTTGCACCTCACCCAGCAAAATCATTGGGGTCCAGGAAGCCATCAGCGCCATCAGCGCCGTCGGCGCCGCCGTCGCCAAGGGCAATGCTCAACAGTGCGGTGTCGGCGTGCATATCGCCAAGGCCGCCATCGTTGTCGTTCATCAAGTCGCCGTCACCGCTCGCCAAGACCTCGGCGATACGGGCATTGCGGATGTCCTCATCGGGGAACTCAATGGGGTCCGCCTGCCTGCGCTCCATAAAGCGGCCAAAGACCTTCCGGCCGTTGTCCTCGCGCTCGGCCTTGCGGCGGGCCTCCTGGAGCCTGCGCTGCTCCTCGTCGTGGTCCATCTCTGCGCGGAAGGCGGCGAATGTTTCGCGCCAGCGTTCCGCCTCGCGCTCCTGCTCCAGCTTGCTCTCCACGCCCGCGACGAGGAGTTGCCGGAAGATGGTGTCGTGGACGTTGAGCGCGTAGTTGCACAGCGATTTGAGGTGGAGCCGGCTGCCACGCTGCAGCCGCGACGACGAACGGCGCTGGATGAACTCGAAAGCAACGCTCAGGCCGCGCTCCAGCAACTTGTTGAGTCTGCGGCCCTCCTCCACGGAGAGGGAGCGGTTTGCCGCGACATGGGACAAGAATGCAGCGCAGCACACCACCGCCAAGTTGTATCGAAGTGTTTCATGTTTGGTGCTACTGCTGCTGCTACTGCTGTTGTTGTTGTTACTGTTGCTGCTGCCGGCACTGCCCTTCAACGCCTCCTTCTCGTTTCGCCCTGTGCTCTGCTCAATGGCGACGGTGAGCGTGGCGATCGCCTCGTCGTAGTGCCCGTCGCACGCGTAGCAGAAGGCCAACAACGAGTTCTGCTGCGGCGTACGATCGGGAACCTTGAGGTAGTAGTCCACCGCTTGCTTGTACCGTTCACTAAGCGTCTTGACGTTCGCCATATGCACATTCAGGTTCTCCCGGACGTAGGCCGAGTTTGGCGTCACCTCGTTCACCCCGTTGAGCATCGTCTGGCACTGGTCACCCTGCCGCTCCAGGCCAAGACAGCACGCCAACCCGTGGGCGGCCAGGATGTTGTCCTTGTCCACGTCCAGGACATACACAAAGCGGTCCTTGGCCCGCTTCAACAGCTCTGCTCCGTTGCTGTCTGTGTGCTGGCAGCTCCACAGGAACGTCGCGCCTTGCGCCAAGGCGACGGGCACAGCCTTGCTCTTGGTGCTCTTCAGCACCGACACCGCGGCAGAGTAGCGGTGGCTGCTGAAGAACATCTGGGCCACCCCCGTCTGCGCGTTCACGTCGCTGGGCACCACCTCGGACAGGAGCGTCAGCCACGCCACCGCCTGCGCCTGCTTCCCCTCCTTGCGTGCCATTTCGTGCAGGCGGAGGTAGGGCAAGGGGAACGTGCTACGCCGCTTCACTAGGAACGTGTAGAGCTGCCGGGCTCTCGCCCCATCCCGCCGCTCCAGGAGAAGGGCCAGGTTAAACAGCAACGGCACATACTCGACACCTACGGTAGACTTCTTCATAAAGTCGCCCCCCAGTTCGCGGTCGACGAGGGACTGCAGCGCCTCCGTGTCCTTGTTCACGACGGCGACGTTGGCCAGGAGCTGCCAGGGCGGCGCCAGGTTGAGCTCGCGGTGGATGTTCACCACCTGCGCCTGCAGCTGCTCGTTCTCCTTCTGGTTGAGACGGCTGCACCACGCCGCGAGCGACCACGAGCGCAGGTCGCCCTGGGCCACCGTTTCGGTGAGGAGGCGGCAGTACTTGAGCGCCGCCTCGTGCTGCCCACGACGGGTCGCGTAGATGGCAAGGAGTTGCAGCACCTCCTTCTGGTTGGGGTGGTCCGCGTCAATGGTGCGGAGCAGCTGCAACGCCTCACCCTCCCTGCCAGAGTAGTGCAGCAGGTGGGCGTAGTGGACCCGCGCGGCGAGCAGCGTGGGGAACGCGCGCAAGGCAGACTCTAAGAGCGACTGCGCCGCCGCGTAGTCGCCCGTGACGAGGCACAGACGGCCCTCCTGGTAGTCTGCCATCGCACACTCCTCCGCACTGCCCGCACGACGCACCTCGCTCAGAAGCTGCTGAAGTTGCCGGCGCACGGTCTTGACACGCTTCGTTCCGAGAGCCTTGAAGTACATGAGCTCGCCAACCTTGAGGAGCACCATGGTGTTGTACGGGAGGCGCCTGCGCAGGCGCTCCACGACCTCGGTCACCTTCCCCATCGCGCGGCGATCAAGGTAGACAACAAGAAGACCGAAGAGGGCCAGTTCGTCGTCGGGGTTCACCTCCAGAGCGCGCTCGAGGAACCGCTCCGCCTCCCCCAGTCTGCCGAGGTGGTACGCGCACAAGCCCATGCCGACGCGCACAATGGGCGGGCACACCTCGCTCCCGAGCGTACTCAGCACCTCGCGGTACTGGGCGAAGCTGACCTTGAACTCCCTCAACTGATAGTACACCGCGGCGAGCCCAAGGGTGGCCAGCTTGAAACTTCCGTCGCGCCGCTGCGCCTCCTCAAACTTCACGCGGGCCGTCTGCAGGCTGCTCTTGGCCAGGGCAGCGAGTCCCTCCATGTAGCAGATGGCGGCACCACCCTGTGGTGTGTTTGCCACTGGTGCCATGAGCTGGCCGACATTTGAGGCACCCTCCATCGCGGCGATGGATGCGCGCATGCAGCACAGCGAGAGGGTGTCGTTGAGGTCCGCGCGTGCCCTGCCCTCGTGCGTGGCGGCCTCCAGAATCGCGTCGGCGCGCTCGAGGTCACCGTGTGAGAAGGCGTCGAGCGCCTCGTGCATGGCGGCCAGGGACACGGAGGCCATTTTCTACGGAGTTGTATGTAATAGGGTTGAGTCGTACGCACACAGCCGGCTGCAGAGGCGTGTCCTGTGAAGGAAGAAGAGAGAGAGGAAGGGAAAGCGAAGGAGGATAGGCACGGCACCAGCAACGCCAGGCCCTGTCACGCACAGGGAGGAGCGGATTGCGGGGTGGCCCAGCGACAGCTTCGGTTTCCTCCCTGGGTCGGTCGACGAGCAGCGCACAAGTGAATCCACCAGGAGGCACGAGAAGATGAGGGAAGAGGGAAGGGATGCTGGGCGGGGGCAGCAAGCGAATGGAAGGGAGAGCGAGGAGAGGAGCACATATGTGTCAGAGACAGGGAGTGAAAGTAGGCACGCACACACACATTTATATGCCTCCGTCCAACACGGCAGAGTGCAAAAAGCACGCGCAGTCCCCCCTCCCCTGTCCTCCCCGCTTCCATACCTCCTTACTTTCACCGTTTGTGTGATTAAATCGCAACAGAGTGCATGACAAGGGATGAAGGAGGATGGGATCGCCTCCGCCCGCAGCACAATCCGTTCGCGGGGGAAGGGAGGGGGGAAATAAAAGGGAGGAGGGGGGGACAAGGGCTGCGTTTGGGGAAGGCTCATTCCGTGATACTGCGAGAGGGACCGCCGTCTTACATACCCTGACCACCCTCACCATCTTCGCCATTGTCGTCGTCGTCGTCCTCTTTTCGGCTGGCGTTTCCAGGCGCCGCTGCCGGAGCTGCCAAAGGGATGCCCAGCGCGAGCTTGCACAGGGTCACCTGCCACTCCGCCACCTTGGCGACGAACTTGTCAATCTTCGTCTGCCGCTCCACCGTCGCGTAGATGGGGCCAACCAAGTCCAGCGTGCAGGCAAGGATGCACGACGGTGCTGGGATCTGGTCCAGCGTGGTGCCCAGACGCTGCGCGAACTCGGGCATTGCCATGGGTCCGTGCGTGGCCAAGTCGATGAACAGCTGCGGCTCCACAGTAAAGACAAACGAAGCAGCCTCCGGGATGCCCTGCTGCTGCGACTGGCGAGCCAGCACCGCCGCCAGGTTTGCCACCCCGTCAGGGTGAAACCGCAGCTTCTCATTGCTGTACTTGCCGTACGAGTCAATGATCTTGGAGCCGACATGCACGACGCGGCCACCGAGCTTCGCGCTCAGCTCGATGGTGGGCCTGTTCGCGTAGTAAATCTTCTGCTCCCGTGCGTCTTCGTTGCGGCACAGGAGGTTGTCAAGCGGAAGAATGTCCCGCTCCGGCTGTGCCCCGCCAGCGAGGGGAAAGGCCCTGCGAAGGTGCTCCTTCATGGTCTCGGAGATGGGCTTGATAGGCACCTCCTCTCTCGCCGCGTCGCCCTGCTGCTCCGCTGGTAACTCCTTCACGCACTCAAAGGCGGCGATGAAGAAGCCGCCGGTGTCTTGTTGGTGAGGCAGGATGCGGCGGCTGTAGTGCATATTCTGCGACTTTAGGGCTTCCTCGTTGGGGAACATGCTCGCCTTGTACAGGAAGCCGCGCCGCTTGCCATCCACCTCGAGCGTGGCGGCGTAGGCTTGGGCCTCCGCAAAGGAGTGCAGCGTGGTGGTCAGGTCCTTGGATGTGAGTGCCCACTTTGTCACGCCGGGCGAGCTCACGAGGCCGGGCAGCAGCGGGTCGGGGTCGATCAGGCGGAAGCAGCCGTTGGTCTGCCGCAGGCACTCTGACACAACGGCCTCGTCCTCCACGGGGTTGAGGCTGCAGGTGGAGTACACCACGATGCCACCTGCCCTGCACGAGGCCATGCCGCGCACGAGCACGCGGCACTGGGACACGTGGAGGTCGGCCCCCTGCAGCGTGTTCCAGCGCGGCCACATATCGAGTGACTTGCGAAACGTGCCGTCGCCAGAGCACATGACATCGCACAGGACGCGGTCGAACTTCCACTCGGACGGCAGCAGTGGGAAGCGGGTGGCGTCGTAGTTGGTGATGATGAGATGGGGATGGGCCCCCGCTGGTCGGTTCGTCTGGTGGTGCAGCACGTCGATGCGCGACGCATTCATGTCGTTGGCGACGACAACGCCGGTGTCGGGGTCGGGCAGGAGCAGCTCCAGGATCTGCGACGTCTTGCTTCCTGGGGCCGCGCACATGTCCAGCACACGGTGGCCCTGGGCCACTTGCAGCAGGATGGGCGGAAGCATACTGACCGTTTCCTGCCGGGTGAGGTAGCCGCCCTCGTTGAGGGCCGCCACGGCCTTCTTCGTCGCCTTGTACTCCACATTCCGCTTGAGGTCGCCCCGACTAACGCCGCACTGGATAGCCCTCTGCTGAGGAAAGTACGGCAGACGTCTCGTCTCAAAGTCGCTGCTCAGCCGCTCCGTTACAAAGGCATCAATCTTGTCCGCGTTGGGCGTGGCGACATTCACGCGCGTCGTCATGGGGAGGCTGGTGCGGAGGCACTCCATGAAGGCCGACCACTCCTCCGGCGAAATTACCCCTGAAGCCTTGTAGTACGCCTCGAACGCCTCGTTCTGCAGCGTGCTCGGGTCTCGAGCATCGGCAGCCCACTCATTCGCCCTTTCGCGCTTGTTGCCGCCACCCTTCCTGTTTTGATTCCGGCTCATTGCTGCAGAGTGCGAACTCGGCCGGCGGTAAGGAGATCTCGTTACGGCTAGAAAGGGCTTCTCCATCCATAGGTGTGTGTGTGTGTATGGGTGGCCAAGGGAGCGAGAGGAGGAAGAGAGCCGCGAATGAAGGAGCAGTGGCGCTGCGATCGATGCTGGCGCACGAGCGCAAGGTGCTGTCCCTAGTCCTACGCAGACCCAGAGAGAACTGGCGAGCACAGGATGCACCAGCGAGCTCTGGCTCACGATCCCGACAATAGCCGTAATGATATAACGCGCGTGTGTGTGAGAGAGAGAGCGAGTACACAGACCTTTCGTCACACACGCACATTCATAGCATCAGGAAACAGTAATCTGTCACCGCTTCTCCTGCCTGTCTCATTATCTCTCCCCCTCCCACACTGGTGAGGTGTGGAAGGACAACAATCTCCTTCCTCTACGGCAGTCGAGGGAGAGTATGGGCTCTCGGAAAACAGCAATGTTCAAAGAAAGAAGGAGGAGAAATGAAGCAAGAGGGAGTGAGGACTACTCATGCGATGAACAAGAACGGGGATGTTTCGCGGAGACAGTGGCCATGGAAGCACAAGAACAGAACGACGAAGGGATCGCGGCCAACCGAGCTCGTGTGTGCGTGTGTGTGCCCTTCCTTGAGCGTGTGATGGTCACCCAACGCGACAGTCCCCGTCATTCCATTTCGTACATGGCGTCATCGGTATCCGCGGCCGGCTGCTGCTTCGGCTTCTCTCGGGGAACGGGAGCTGTCGGGTTCTGCACACGCGCAGCTTGCTGTTGCTGTTGCTGTTGCTGCTGTTGGCCCGCGATGTTGTGACCGTCTTTGCTCAGCATGTAGGAGACCGTCGGCGTGGTCGAAAACTCCTTCAGGGAGGTGCTCTTCTTCATGCTGGCGAGAGGCAGGAGGGGGGGGGGAGGGGGGCGGAGGGCCGAAGGATTAATGATGCGTGTATACGTGCGAGCGTAGAATCGTGAGTGCAGGTAAGCTACGGGTTCCTACTCGTGTGTTGTTATTGTTGTTGTTATTGTCTACCAAACTCTCGTGCCATGGTCAAGAGAGAAACAGGAGAACGCAAAAAGGAAGGGGGGGAGGGGAGTTGTGCGAGCAACTTGTACTGAGACACATTCTCCCATTCCACACCACAGAGGCAAACGGATCAGAACGCTCTTCTCCTGCTGGATTCCGGCATTGCAGCAACAACGAAGAGGAAGAAGAGAAAGAAGGAGGAGGAGGGGGGGGGTTGCCTCTGCTTGTCTGTCTGTCGCTTTCCGTTACTCATCGACAAACAGTACGTGTCCGCCAATTTCGACGCGACGACGCTTCCGAATGCCCCCGTCACCCCCTTCCTTTCTGGTCGTGTCGTTGCCGTCGCCGTCGCCACCGCTGCGGCCCTCGTCATTGCCCTCCTCCTCCTCCTCCTCCACGGCAGCGTCGTGGTGGGCTGCCTGCTTGCCCTGCACCACCCGGCACGTGCCCTCCTCCATGTCCCACTCGAGGAAGTGATCGGCGGTCACCACCTTAGCACTGGCAACGGCGCTGTCCCACGACGAGGGTGGCGCCTGTGCCGCCTCTGCCCGGACCTGCTCCTTGAACGCGGCGATGGCCTTTACGGCGGTCATGTCCACGCGCAGGGTGGTAAGGGAGACGAAGCGGCGGCAGAGCGGACAGGGTGCGCCGGCCTCCGTAGCTGCGGCGGGGTGCGAGGCGGAGCGGCGCTGGGCCGCCCGGACGAAGTTGACCGCGTCAAACACGTCGAGGTGCACGCAGCGCTCGCCGCGGCACGGGGTGCGAATGGCGGCGCGGGACAGCGGATCTTTCAGGGGGGTCACCACCCGTGTCGCCTCCAGCGCCGCTGACGGGGGCTCGCTCGTTGCATCGTGCCGCCTCTGCCCGCCAAACGCGATGGTGGGAGGCGAAAACTCGCTAATGTCCCAGACAGCCTCGACAACCGATTCCACGCTCCACCTATTCGGTGTCGTCGATCCCACGAGGCTGCGAAGGCGATCCATCGCCCTCGCACGCTGGTGCACTGCAAAATCCTTCACTTCCCCGATGCCGTACGTGAGCGCGGCAGCAGAGGAGCCACTGCCGCCGTGCGAAGCCTTCCGTGGGGCGTCTCCACCGCCACCACGAAAGCCGCGACCAGAGCGGACGTGACCTGACGGCAGCGAGCCAGGACAGTCAGACATCGCCGCAGAGAAGCGCAGCGGAGACGGCGCCGTCATAGCGACGGCCTGCAGCTCCTCCAAGGCCGCAGCGAGCTGCTCCATGCACGATTTAAAGGCCTGCAGCGCAGCGCGACGCTGCTGCGCGCGGGAGACGCGGTCCCCGCCGGCGGCCCCGCCATCGCTCCCCCCTCCGCCACCGTCCCCCCGCCCATCCAAATCAAAGACAAAGTCGAACTCGTTCGCGACCCTGGCGCTGCTCGCCTGGGTGTGCGTCGTGATGAGGTGGTCGGCGCGGCGGCCAAAAGCACCCGCCAGCATGGAGCACAGGAGGAGCCTGTCGTGCCCGCTGGCCACCGCCAAGGAAGAAGAGGCGGAGGGCAGCAGACCTGCCTCCTCGCCCACCTCGGCATCCCGGCGAGCGGGGGAGGAGGCCGGGGGGTGGGCCAGGATGCCCTCCGACCTCGCGTGCCGGTACTGCTCCTCGAGGATGGTGCGCTGGCTCGCGATGAAGGCCAGCAGGTCTGCCAGCACCTTGTCCAGCTGCTCTGGCGTTCTAACGCGGTGGGTGGTGCCCAAAAGCGTGCGGGCAGCCTCACGAGCGGAGTCGATGTGAGGCATCGCGGCCTGCCAACTAGACACTCAACAGTAGCAAAGCTGAGAGTTAATGCGTGCGCAACGACGAGTTGATGGAACGACACCCTTTGCGCGTCGGCTTCTGAAGGTCAAGGGAGAGGGGAGTGGGGAGTGGGGAGGGGGTGGAGGAGGGAGTGTCATTCCCTCACGCGGCAACAGGAGCCAAAGCGCCGAGATAACACGAAAGGGGGAGGAGCAGAGGGGGGCACTGGGGCCGCCTTCTCTCTCGCCGACACGGCGACGCAAGTTGCCTGACACTGAGTTCCCTCTTTGCATCACCCGGGCGATCCACTAACAGTAAAACATCACAAGACGAAGAGAGAGAGAGAAGAGAAAGGGGATGGATGTATGTACGATATATGACTGCTCCGTCTTCTGTTTCCCTTTTCCTTCCCTCGCGCGTATTGCACGCGGCTTTGCACTAGCCATAGAGTGGCGGCGCTTCGTGTCGGTGTTGTCGTCGTTGACTCGAAAGAAGAAAAAGAACTTATTTTTTCTGTTCGGCTATTCTCATCCCCCTCACCACGGCTGTGGAGCCGCGAACTGGGAAGTGGGGGGAGGGGAGGGGGAGTCGCTGTTCCTCGTCCGGTGAATGCTGCGGGAAATGGTCCGCTGGCGTGTGAGCACCGGAGCCGGTCGGGTCAATGAGGGGAGGTGAACATCTGAAGAAGAGAGAGAGAGAACACAGGACGAGGACGGAAGACATGAAGGGGAGAGGGGGGGGAGAGAAAAAAGAGCTGTGGTGACGAGAACGGGGACAAAAAGAGGACTCAGCCTCAAGGTACGAGCTTTTGATGATATCGCCACCAGTAATGGGGGAGGGGACGGGCGACGAATCGAAACGAAGGAAGAAGGCAGGGGAGAGAGAGGGATCACAAAGAAGACGAAGAGTGAAAACAAGAGTACGAAGGAACGGGCAAAAGGCGGGATGTGAATTGGGGATGGGAGGAGGACCTGAGCGATCTGTACCCACTCCTCCTGTATTCGATATGTGGGAGAGAAGAAGCAATCATCAACGTAACATGAGCAATGGACTGTCAACGGGAGTGGATATACAGAGAGAGAGGAGAGCGAATAGGCAACACTACGCCGCACGTACGCAAGTCATAGTGTGTGTGTTTGTTTGTCTGTTTGGGCATGGGGGTGCTTCTTAGACCTTGGAGGCGAGCTGCTTGATGATGCGTTCGCGGCGGATGGTCAGGACCTCCAGCTCGCGGCGCAGGTCCTGCTCGTTGGACTGCTGGACGTCATCGCTGAGGCCCACCGTCACATCGTTCACCTGGCGCCAGAGAGCGCCGCGGAGGTCAATGACACGACGCACGGACGTGGCGGCCTTGATGGGGACGAGGATGTAGTTGTTGTAGCGCTGGCTGACAATGCAGCCCGTGGCGCCGGCCATGGCCTCGTGCACGGCAAGCGTGGCGAGGGTGGCGCAGAACAGGGCGTCGTTGGCGGACGGCGGGCAGGCGCGAATCATGTAGGAAGGGTCAATGTACTTGACCGTGCCACCGGGGAACTTGCCCTTGTTCTCCTTGAGGAACGCCTCGATCGTCTTCTTCAGCAGCACGCCAATGTCGGTGAGCTTCTTGTTGCCGGACGCGTCGTGGCCGCCGGAGCCCTCGACCCAGTCCTGGCCAAAGCCCTCGGCCACCACAATGACGCAGTTGCGCGACGTGTCGAAGCGGCGGGCAAGCAGCTTGAGCACCGTCTCCTTCGGGATGGGGCGTTCTGGCACGAGGCAGATGTTGGCCTGTGCGCTGGACACGGTGGCCTGCGCGGCGATGAAGCCGCTCTCGCGACCCATGAGCTTGACAATGCCGACACCGTAGTTGAGCGAGACGGCCTCGGCGTAGGCGGCGCGGATGGCCTGCACAGCCTGCTCGACGGCGGTCTGGAAGCCAAAGGTGCGGTGGGAGAAGCTGAGATCGTTGTCGATGGTCTTGGGGACGCCAAAAACGGCGATGTCCAGGCCACGACGCTTCGCCTCCTCGTAGAGGCCGAGAGCGCCGCGCTGGGTGCCGTCACCGCCCACGGCGAAGAGGATGTTCACGCCAAGGCGTGCGAGGGTGTCGACCATCTCCTTCGGGTCCTGCGGGCCGCGGGAGCTGCCCAGGATCGTGCCGCCGTAGCGGTGGATCTGCGTCACCGCGTTGCGGGAGAGCTCAATCGCCGTCTTGCTGCCCTCCTTGGAGAGGCCCCAGTAGCCGTAGCGGAAGCCGATCACGCGCTTCACACGGTAGCCCATGACGCCCGTGAGGGTGATGGAGCGGATGACATCGTTGAGGCCGGGGCAGATGCCGCCGCACGTCACGATGCCGAATGTGGTCTCGCTGGGGTTGAAGTGCAGGTGCTTGCGGGCCGCCGCGATCTCTGTCAGGAGCTTGCTGCGGGAGACGGGGTACTCGGCGGCGTCCAGGTCCTCGTTGGGGCGGGGGTCGTACATGATGTGCTGGATCTTGTCCTTGTACTCCTCACGTGCAACGTGTTTCTTGGACGGGTTCATGTACTTGCGGCCGGGCAGGCGCTCCACGACCAGGTCCTCGGGCTGCACCTTCTCCAGGGGAGCCTGGTATGCCTTCACGAGGCGGCTGGTGACACGGGATTCCAGGCTCATAGACATGTTTGCGAGTGTGGGTTTTCTTTGCTGCTGGTGGTGTTGTTGGGTGTTACAGTTATTTACGTTCTCTCTTGGCGACAGAGATAGAGAGAGATAGAGTGAAAGCAGCAGAAGGTGGGCGGCCGCTAGGGAAGTGGCGTAGGATATGAAAAAGGCTTAAACAACCTGTTGGCAACGTGTGCAGCCGGGAGGAGGAATGAGGGGGGAGGGGGGGAGGGGGTAATAGTGAGGTTGAGGCAAGTCACTTCCCATCTTTGCCGTGCAGTGGCGATGGTACGCACGGGGGAGAAATGTCGCGCTGTGGCGCGTTGCGCGACGCAGGACCATCGGCTGACGCTTTCGTGAGGCACGCGCTGGATGGATTAGACAGAACGAGGGGAAGTGAGGAAGAGGGAAAAAGAGAGGGGAGGGCAGCGCCAACTACACTCGGGATGATCTCTGAGGAATGTTGCAAATGAGTATGAAGGAGAGCGAGGGAGGAGAGGTTGGCGTTTTCCTGACAATGACGATGACGATGAAGAAATGGAGAGAAATGGAGGGAGAGACAGAGAAAGGAACGATATATAGTAGCAGTAGTGAGAGAAGGAGGACAACAAACCATCAGCGAATCTCAGACACATCCAGACACATCCACACACATCCACACACAATATAAGCACAGTCACACCGACTGGGGAACGGCGCTCGCTTTCACGCCTCTCCCGTGCCCCGACTCGCTCTCCGACGCCGAGCCGTAGTACCCACTGTGAATCCCATTATCGAGCGTGTCATCCATCCGGCTGCGCGCGACGGCCTTGCCGCTGTGGTGGTCGCCAGAGCCCGTGCTCTCGGGGACACAATCCGAGGCGCTCGGGTAGAAGGGCGTGTGCCGAAGTGGTCGAGGTTCAGCGGCTTCACGGGGCTCCGCCGCGTCCTCGCCCTCCCGCTTTGCGCGTCGTCTCTGGTGCAGCCGCTCCCCAAAGTCGGCGTCCTGCAGGAGTCGGCTGGTGGACAGGCGCCGCGCACTGGCTGTGATCTGCGGCTGGTGCTCGTACCGATCCTTGCCACTTCGCTGCGGCGACGTCTGCGGCGACGTCTGCGGCGTTTTGCGCTGGCGGTAGAGACGCTCAAAGACACTCTCGCGCGGCTGCGGTCCGCCGTCGGCGCGGCTGGTACCGGAGCGGCGAGGGCTGGGGCTGCTCCCGCTCAGCGACCTGTTCGCTCGATGCGGTGAGGGGGTTGCTCCCTCCGCCTCCGCCTCCGCCGCCTCCCTGGTGGCAGCGCCAGCGCTGCGCTTCGGCAATCGCGACAAGCGCGTGAACACGTTCGTGCTGGGAGCGAGCTGTTTGCTCCGCTCCGATATCTCCGGTGCAAAGGTGCAGTCCCGCTCCTCCGTCTTGGTGGCCGGCGCCTGCTCCTTTGGCTTCTCCGTGAGGCGCTCAAACACCTTCCTCGGGCTCTGCGGCCGCGACCGCGCGTACGGCGAGATCTCCAGCGCGAAGGACGGCGTTGGCTCCCCTGTGTACGTGCACCGGGACCCCCCGCGGCGGCGGTGCGGTGTCGCTGCCCCGGATGCGGCCTCGCCGGACGGAACAGAATGGGCACCTGGCGAGGGTGGGTGGGAGCGGCTGAGACGATCGCTGAAAGGCATGTCGTTTGTGATGGTGTACTGCGGGCTGGGGTTGATGGCGGGGCGGAATGTCAGCTCCGGCCAGTCCTTCGCCAGCTCCTCCAGCTCGCGCCGCTGCTTCGCGCGCATGTCCAGGAGGAGGCGGCGCTGGTACGGGGGCAGCCTCTGCAAGTCCCCGTCATCGTCGTGATCCTGCCCGAGGTGTTGTTGTGGTTGCGAGCGTTCGTCCTCGTCCCCGAGCGAGAAGGTCTGCTCGTCCTCCAGACCGTTCGTCAGCATGTCGTTCGCCTCCATGGTGAGCCCGGCGCCGTCGGTGCTGTTGACAAACTCGGTCCGCTCGCCACGGGCACTCCTCTTCCCCGCGTCGCTCGCGTCGTGCTCTGGGTCGGAGATGGCGGAGTACGAGTAGGACGCGTTGCTGCCTCCCTCGCTGCCGTGCTTGTCGCCGCCGCCGTCATCGTCCTCGTCGTTGTCGCGGTGGTGCGTGTGGATGCGGCTGTCAGGTGTCCGCGAAGAGGAGGCATCCGACAAGGGCGAGGATCGGTACTCTGACGAGGATTCTCGGCTCGCGGAGCCACCGTGCACCGAGCGAACCACAGCCGTCGACGACTGCCGCTGGTGCGCGGACTCCGGCACAGGGAATGGGACATCGTTTGGTGTCGGAGTGCGACCGCGCTCTGCGAGCAGCATCATCGGCCCAGGCTCCGCCCGACCGTTCTCGTTCGCAGCAGCAGGAACTGTAGTTACCGCGGCAGGAACGCTCTCTTCTGCTGCTTCAGCGGCCACAGGCACTGCGTGGGCACTTCCTCGGAGGGAGGAGCTCCCGGCACTCCGCCCGTGCCCGCTCTTCTGGCCTGCCTGGGACGACGCTGGTGTGGCAGAGGCGGGCCTGTCCCCCGCCTGCGACGGCGAGGAAGGAAGGGAGTTTGCGCTGCTGCTGTTGGTGGGAGTCTCCTCTTCCGTCTCCTCAGCCGACTTGGGGGCGGTGCCGGCCTCTGGTGCCTCGCGCTGCTTCCGCACGCGGACCCGCTTCTTCCTCCGTTGCTGCAACGGCTCGCCCGTGCCAAGCCCTGCCGCCGCACCTGAGGAGCCAGCCTCCCCCCTCTCGCCCACCGCGGCAGCCTCGGGAGCCTCTTGAGTCGCGCCGGCCACCTCTGTGGCTGGGAGCTGACCATCCGCCACGGATGACTCTGCATTGGTCACGACATCGGCGGATGTGCCGTGGTGGGACGGTTCCTTGGCTGAACGAAGTGCAGGGGATTCTGACGATCTCGGCGTCCCAACATGCACCGAAGCCTGTCCTGGTGTCGGGGCCTTGGAGGATGACTTTGATTCAGCCGTCAACGGAGCACGCGGCGGCGGTGTCCCCAGTTCACTGGCGCTCGCGTGCACGCTGGCCTCGTGCTCGGTAGCGAAAAGGGTCTGCTGCGGCGGCTGGCCCACATCGGCTGCCACGGCGGCGGATTGGGTCGCGGCATTGCCCTCGTCATGCTCCGTCGCCACAAGCGGCTCGTCCCTCTTCTTCCTGCGGCAGAATGAGAAGAGGCCGCAGCCGGCTTTGGCCTTGGCCTGTTTGGCCGCCCCGCGCTCGGGTGGCACGGCCGCAGCGCCGGCGGTGGTGGTTGCTGCAGCCGCTGCGGAAGGACCTGCCGCGCTGGACGGGACTGCATCAGCCACCTGCGCGTGGTCACCGACAGTCAAAACGACGGGCAGCGCCGCCGCCGCCGCACCACCAGACCGCACCGACGACGCCGAGGTGCCGGAGCGGGACGCACGACCGGAGCCCGACAGCTGCTGCTGCGAGACCAAGGACGAAGAGGACGCACGCGCCTTGGCGTCGTTGTCGCTGTAGGACGGCGCGGTCCCGTCTGGAGCCGGGGCCGCTGCCGTGCCGTTGTACTCTTCCTCGTCCAGGACGGGAACAGGCCCGGTAGGAGGCGGCACGGCGCCGTGGTCGTTGTTGATGCTTTCTTCCTTCTCGGACAGTCCCTTTGTGGTAGAGGGTCGCTCGCTGCTCTTGTGCGAGGCGTGGCTGCTTGGCGGTTGCCCTTCCGCCGGAGACAGGCTTCCACCACCGCTACTGGCGTCCTGTGGCGCACCAGACACCGCGCTGCCCGCCTCGGGCACTGCAACCCGCGAGGCGGCAGTGTGCTGGCTCCCTTGGCTGGGTGAATGTGGCGAGCGGGCCGCAGAGGACGAGGTGGTTGGGGTGCGTGACAGAATGGTGCGATGGTGGGAGGGAGCCTGCGCCGCCCCTCCTGGTAGCGCAGAAGCGTTGGGCGTCTCCTCCTTCGCGATAGATAGGGGCTGTGGCGTGCTCTGCGGCTGGTCGCTGGGTGTGTGCAGCACACGCGCTGAGGACGGCGTGTGACGGCGAGCGGGCAGGCCGCGGGACTGGACGGATCCCGCGCCGGAGCGGACGCTGCCCTGTGCGCCAGAGAAGGCGACACTGCCGCCGCCACCACCCTGCGTTTGGGATGCTTGCTGAGCGAGGCCAACTGAGGGAACCGTGGGAGTGCCCTGTCCGCCAGCGCTGGCTCCAGAGTATGCCAGGGAAGAGTGACGGCTGGCCATCTTTCTGCTCCCGGCGTCGCTCGCGCTGCGGGGCGAGGGAGTGGGGGGCGGCAGTGGATGCCCCGCATCACCCAACGAAGACGCTGCGTGCTGAGATTGCGGCTCGCCGACGCCTGCGGTCTGGAAAGCGGACGGAATATCGGTCAGCAGCGGCTGCGCACCGGGATGGGTCTCGGAGAGCGCTTGCGGGGAATCCCCCCGCTCCTGCCGCGGCTCCGTAGCGTCTCTCGGCGAGGGCTCATCAGAGCTGTTGGAGTCACTGTCCCCAACCCGTAAATGATCAAAGCGGCCCATACTCTCTTCGTTTCCTTTCTCGAAATGGCGCGGTCGCTACTGGGGGTGAGAATGATGCAGAGTTGGCAGACCCCTCCTTCCCTCGCGAAAGGTGTACCCTGCGAACGCAACGTGGGCGAGCGACGGAAGCAATGGGAGCCAACCAATGTGTGTGTGTGTGCTCACGAGGATGACAACAACAGTAAAAACGGGGCAACAGAAAGAGAGAAGAGTGTAATATGTATACTTTTCTTTTTGATAGAATGGGATAGCCCTCGTGTGACGCGGAGCGGGGCCCAGGTGGTAATAATGGGAAAGGAACACACAAACAAGCACAGAGAAAGAGAAGGGAAAAATGAGGAAATGGAAAGAGGGGGTGCACCAAGGTGGGGGGATTGGTAGTGCAGATCCGCCAGTACGAAACTGTGGAGGAAATGGCGTTCTGGCTGACAGCTTCAGGTGAACGAGAGAAGAGGAGGGAAAGACGACGAGGTCAGTATGGCTGGTTATCATCGTTGCGAGGTCACTCACCACACACAAACACACAGGACAAACAATGTGCGACGCCACCTCCCTCCCTTCCGACAGACCGTCGTCATCTGTGCTACACACACCCACCAGAGAATCGGGGGGGGGGGGGAGGGGGGTGCTTATCAGCCCTATCCACCCATCCACCCACCCACCGCCTCTAGGTGGGTTCCTATCGCTTGGTAAGGGTTAGTATCCGTGAGAAATGAGAATGAGGGAAAGCATCAAGAAAAATACGGGGCACTCGCGAGGCCGACACACAAAGTGGAACCTTCTGCTGCCTACAAGTCATGCGCTTACTTGTTCTTCTCCTCCTTGGCGGCCGCCTTCTTG